>JAODXP020000193.1:75455-145455 GCA_027497455.2 Sardinella longiceps | reverse complement strand
TCCCTTCTGCTCCCCCTCAGCCTGAGAGACACGCCTCCTCTCTGCAGCTGCTGGGGGTCCACACTCACTCTGCCCTCATAGCCCCTCCCCTCTATCACATGACCATTCTTATACAGGTAGATACACTTTGTCCATTGAAACCACCTGATCTCCAAGGCAACAGCACTGGTTCCAGGAGACAGGTGACAGCGCAGTGTGACATCAGCACCATTAACACACCTCACAGTAAGGTCAGGGATGACCAGTTTAAAACCTGTAGGGGGAAACAGAGCAGAATGACATATACATACTCTCTCTCTCTCTCTCTCTCTCTCTCTCTCTCTCTTTCTCTCTCTCTCTCACACACACACACACACACACACACACACACACACACACACACACACACACACACACACACACACCTTAGGGAATAGTTGTGTGTGATGCTTTATCATGATAGTTAAAGGGCAACTTCTGTCAATTTCAACAAAAGCTCTATTTATCAAGCTACACGAGACTAGCCAATACAGAAGATGCAAGACATTTTGGTCCAACTATAAGTTTGCTTGAGCACATCATTAGCACTAACTAACAACGAACAATGCTCCAAATGATCAACAAACATCGTTTTAACCACTTTGTTAGTCATTTGCAGTCATACACACTACAGTGTTGTGTTGTAATGTGTCTGATGATGGTACATAGCTCATAAAAGTAAGGCACTCCACGCATCAATCCCAGTTCTGCAACATCAGGTGCATCTCATCTGGACTTAGGTTCTTTTTAGGGAAAGGACAGGAACACACTGGTGACACTTGCAGTCTTTTTTATTTGTGCAAAAAAGTTTACTAACGTTGAGACTGATACGTCAGAGTCTTGCAGACTATGTGTCTATCTTTGCCTGCAGTAAAAGGGGGCGTGGTGGTCTACCTGTGTGCTGGTGCTGCAGTACTCGGACACACAACAATCAATCAATGTATGTACAAAACATAATGTAGCAAAGGAAGAGAACGGTGAGCCCACCCGGTCTCAAACCCGGTCTCCGGGGTGATAAGCGTGCAACTTGACCGCACACCAAAGACCAAGGCTCGTTGATATGGCAGGCAGAGCGCATACTCAACCGTGGTGATGGTACTCCGTCACACATAAGCCCCCCATGTGAGTTGGTCAAACCAGAGATACTCACACATTCACACAAACACACACTTATTTTTATCATAAAAGTGCTCCAGATAGCCTACTGTATGTCTTACCTCTATCTGTATCCCCAGCCGCCATTTTGTCTTCCTGAAACACAGACGTTTACATGTACTGGTTAGTGCTCAAGCTTCTCAACCTGACTCTTGCCCTAGACCATGTCCAATACGGCTGGATGTTCATACTGGTATCCCTTCTGCTTATCTTTTCTTCTCATGCACGTAGTTTGGTAGTGTGTGTTGAGTGGGCTATGAGTGTTCAGCTCAGTTCCATTTCTAAATAGGCATTTGAATAGTTCTATTTCAGAATGACTACGAAGGCAGTAATTCAGTGTATGTAGGCTTAAAAGTAACAGATGCCAGTAACAGAGTGTGGGGAAAGTTAGTAAAATGATGATGGCAAAATGAGATCCTGGGCTTCTCATATGACTGGGAAACACACTGGTCTCCACTCCCAGTCCAAAGGTGCTGTGAGGTAGTGGCCTCTGCATGACATGCTGGGTAGTCCTATTCTGTGACATTAGCAAATATGATGTCCATGAAAAACCCAATTTCTCCTCCACCAGTATGACCAGCATTTATAATGAGCCTACTGTAGGCCTACGTCTAACACATTTTAGGCTAATCACCATGAAAATTTGCCAACACTACTTTAAAACATGTGATGGCACCTCTGCATACAAGTTTTTACAAACATTATTTAGGTCTGATGAAGTGACAACATTACGGGGGCTGCATGTCAGTGCTTGTGGTTGGATCGATTTCGTAGCTGGTTGTTATGATTAAAAATGCGTAAATCTAAGCATTGGAAAGCATGATGTTCAAACCAGGAGCCTCTATCAACTCTGGGGGCTGAGCCCCCTAAAGTTCAGAACCTAGAATCGCCCCTGCATAAGTTAAACGTACTGAGGGGCTGTTGATGGCTACACTTGTTTCTATCTAGTCCGGTTCTTGACACATCCAGTAGCCGCTTGTCCTGTTTCTAATGGTGCATTCCAGAAAGCTTGGAGGTGGGATTTATGCCACTTGAAGTCTACGAGGTCCAACCTCAAAGCGTTCCTGGCAAACAAAGTGGCTAACGATTCTAATAGGCTGTTATTTGCCTAGAGGCGGTTCCACTATCAGCAATGTGTGCCTCATCATTTTGTTTACAATTTCATGCCTACCCTAAACTTCATGGAGAGATAATATAGCAACATATGATTGTCCTTGTAGAGCATATTACGTTATATTATACTATTTAGTACATCTAAATGCTGATAAATACAATCTGTGGTCTTTCAGTTTGTGTTAAAAGTTTCTGTCTGTGGGCGCCGCCATTGTTATGTGATGTCATTCTACTGCATCACTGCGAAGTCGGGGTACATCGAAGTAGTCCCACTTCACAACTAGAATCTCCCACTTCAAGTGGCGTTCCAGAGCACTTTTCATAGTAGGAGGTCTGAAATCTCCTACCTCCCAGCTCCCTGGAATGCACCATATCGTTAACTCATTGCCGACACGCAAGATCAATAGGCTATTCATCACAACTACGTAGGCAGGCCTAACTAATTATTTTGAAACAAATTCAGAATGTAGATTTACCATCGCGTTCATTTAAAATGTCCTTAATGGCGTCTGCATTTGTAGCTTAATTCAATAAACAACTGTAGCCTAAAAGCCTTGGAGACTTGGTATGAATTTTAACAATAAAGTTATTGTAGCGTTACCGTGTTCGTCGCCTCAAAGTGGAGGTGAGATTTTACTTTCGATTTCAAGCAAGGTTAGTCGTTCTCATGCTGCTGTTTTCTCCTGATGTCAACTTCACATCCAATGGACTAATTATCCGATAACAAAAACGCGGTAAATGGTAGACATGTCAACTAATGAAATGAATGACCGTTTGGTTAAATATGCTACCAACTTCGAAGAATAAAGGAACTAAGTCAGTCCAAGTTGAGATCACGGGAACAAGCTTCTGCGCCTGCGTGCGCACCAGGGTGCGGACCCACTTCCTGGAGTCATGAGGCTATGCCAAATAAGGTAGTTCTGGGCGGCGCTCGAATTTATGCAGTGGAGAAGCTCATTCTGTAACAATGAAGTCTATGAGAGAATCTAAGAATTCCACTGAAATTTTAAAAGCCTTATTTTTATGAGTAATGAATGTACATTTTGGACATGGTATGGTGATCTCCAAAGCCTCCTGCCCCATTTCATATTATTGTCAAGACTATGTGACTCTCCATTCCGTAGAAAATGAACTTTTAATCAGGTGTGCACCAAGTCTGTTAATGTGCTGAAGTTTTTTTTTCTTTTTAGATCATGTCAAAATCATACAATACATATATCAATGTCCATGGTGTACAAAAATACAAAAAATAAAATTTGCGCTATCTAGCTTTACTTGGCTTTTGCATCTACAGAGGTTGACTGCTTGGGGTGCCAGCTGCCACTGATTATGGTGGCAGCTCACTGGGAGGGCGTGGCAGGGCTAGTGACTGCTAGCTCGTATGACTCCAATTTGCTCCCATAGACATGAACTACCACAACATATCTAGCTCCTGAAGGATCTGTGGGTAGCGCTCATTCATGTGAACGAGGGCAGGTGTGACCTTTTGAGGACTGAGAGCATGAGCTTAGAGAGCATGAGTGACATTTATGGCAAGTTCACACTACACGATTTTAGAGCCGATTCTGAGGTCGCAGGGTCGTGGGGAAACTCGGCAGTGGATCTGCGAGTCCAAGTCGTCATGTGTGTACAGCTCTCCGACACGATTTAGGGCAGTCGCGGGTTCGACGCAAGTTGTCGGGGGACATCTAGCATGTTAGATATTTGGAGAAGTCGCAAGCGATTTTCCAGGCAACAGCCAATCAAGAAACATGACTCACGTTGTCATCTTTAAAATTTCCAAACTCCAAAACAATATGAAGTTGCACTTCTTCACCAAGCAATAGCCTTCTTTGAAAACATGTGTCATGTGAAGTTTACTTGCGAAAACGGATACAATTGGCCATAACCTCGTCAATAATTCTAAAATATTTTGCGGCAATAACGAAAACGAAACAGTAGCTACAGACAACATGAGATCAGTGGCAAACTAACAAGTGGCAGTCATGCCTGTAGCCCCCATGGGAGGCTTGACCGCCCCATAGAAGGCTTGTCTCTGGGCACTGGGCAACCTCCTCCACACACTCACGCCTCTGCCTGGGAGCACACAACATGCCTCTACTCTCATGCCTCTACTCTCTTACTACTCTTACTCTCTTTTAAATACACTACACTTTAGATTGCTATCAAAAGTCCACAAATAATAAAAATATCAAAACATACTAGGGTAAGGGGGGTGTCTGACGGCATGCCTCTCTTCTTTTAATACATACATTCAAGAGGAGGCTTATAGGTATACATAGGATAGGTGTGTTGTGCAGGGGGAAATCTGGCAGATTTTCTCTCTGCTTGACCACTTGTTTTAATACAAAACAGTAGAGAAAACGCACAAAGTAATCATATTACACTCAGACTGAGTAGGGGGTTGGGTCCCTGGAGTGTGGTCGTGCTGCTCATTTTTAGTGATTTGCTAGACATGCTTTGCAAACACTGCCAGACCCTACCCTCACCTCATAGTTGTTGATAAACACGCTACACACAACATAGTATTTGTCACATTAAGACAGACAAGGACCCAAACTCACAGCCTTAAAGGAAGAAGACACCCTCATACCTAGAGAAAATATGTGGGTAAAAGCATTTTGCTCTCAGTGCGTTTTTGTGTTTATTTAACAGGACAGTACAGAATACAGAATGTTATGAGACGAACCAACAAGAGACACACAAAAGACTGAGCAGATATATGCAAACCAATTAACATGCAGACAAGAACTGGAAGACACCAACGAGACAATAATAGAAAACAAGTGAAGGAGGGAAAATGATGAGAAAGGGATCACCGACCAAATAAGGACAAAGGGCGAAGACTCCAAATTAAGGGCTGCCCACTGCTCTGCAGGTGTGAAAACTCTGAAGCTCACACCCCCCTTTACACTAACTCCATTTCCCCAGTAGATGGCAGTAGAGCATGATGGATTCATTCTGTGTTGGTTTCTTCTGAGGGAAGACACTCATCATGCAGTTCAAGTGTTGTCCATCAAGAGAAGCAAAATAGTTGTATAGCATGAAACTTGCAATTTTAAAATACAGATAATAGAAATGTTCAGACAGAACTAAACATAAAACTTTTTATTGAAAGATGTTCCATAATTGAATGTGCTCTCCTGCATCATGAAGTGTTCGATCTCTCCCAGAACATCAAAAAGTCTGACTTGACTTTAGTACCTCCATCAGAAAGTCTTCTTTCTCCTCCAGAACATCAAACAGGTCTTTACCCTGGCTTTAGTTCTTCCATTAGGAGGGATTTGGTCTCCTCCAGCACCTTACAGAGCAGGTCTTTGCCCTCTAGACTGGGCCCCCAAGGAGTTGTAGCTCCCGGGTGCATCGAGCTAGATGGTTTCTATGGTTGTAGAGGCATCTGTCCAGATGTCCAGATAAGATGTGATTGAGGAAGATGAGACCAGTGAAGGTTCTGAGAAACAGTGAAAGGGAACCAGCAACTAAGCAACTAATACTAAGTGAATTACTAAGTTCCATTTCATTAGGTCCTATTTAGTCAGTATTAGTAATCGGTTTGTTATATGGCTTATGTAACATGAAATTTTCTTGTTCTTTATCATAAAAACAGCATTCAGGTACCTGGAACAACAGGGCTATTGACAGATTTACACAGGATTTCTCCTTTAATATTGAGATGGTATGATGAACTGCTTATGTTGTCCCTGGACCACCTAACACAGGTACCAAATACATATCAACAACCAGGCCAGCAAACACATTTTCAGTTCAGCAGTGAACCTGCAACTACTACTAAGTGAATCAATGGGGCATAACAACTTACTTTCAGTTTCATTTCATTTCATTATGCCCCATTCAGTCAGCATTAGCAATCGGTTTGGTATATGGTCTATGTAGCATCACATTTTATTGTTCTTTTTCTTAAAGCTAGCATTCAGGTAAAAGGTGAGCAGCAGACCTACGTGGAAAGCCTACTCGTATCTCCTGCTAGTGTTGTCCCTGTATCACCTGGCACAGTACCATCCACTGCAGTGTGACATCATCACCTGGGGAAAACAAGAACGGACCCTCCGGAGAAACCAGACTGAAAGCTAGGGTACAGGTACAGAAATGTGGTTTTAATAGCATACAGTACATTCTTCTTCTTCTTCTTCTTCTTCTTCTTCTTCTTCTCTCTCTCTCTCTCTCTCAAGTCATATCAGCTCTCTGTGAAGAAGGCAAGGGAGGAGTATTTTAGCAATCTAATTCAAAATGGCGCAAACAGACCCAGAGTGCTGTTTAAAACAATAAACTCTCTATTAAGTCCAGAGGTCATACATGCCCCCCCTCCTTCCAACGAACTCTGTGAGAAATTTTTACATTTTTTCTCTGACAAAATCGAGAACATTAGGGCCAACATCCCTAAATTATCCTCTGACCCCGTTGAAAGCCCCTCTTCACCTCACACTTTCAAACAGTTCTCTCCAGTAACACCTGTCCAACTGTCTGATGTGGTCTCCCACATGAAGCCAACTTACTGTCCCACAGACAGTATTTCCTCCCGTCTTCTAAAAGACGTTTTACCATCACTCAGTCCTCTGATTTTATCCATAATAAATAGTTCCCTGGTTACTGGTGTCATCCCCTCCTGTCTTAAACAGGCTTCTGTCCAGCCACTTCTGAAGAAGTCCAACCTAGACCCGAATGACCTACAAAATTATCGGCCCATCTCCAAACTACCCTTTTTATCTAAGATCTTAGAAAAGGTGGTCATCAACCAGCTTTCCTCCCATTTAAACACCTGCAATATTTTCGACAAATTCCAGTCAGGTTTTAGGGCATTACACAGCACGGAGTCTGCTCTATTGAAGGTCCTCAATGATGTCCTACTGTGCATTGACTCAGGATCTGGAGCTATCTTGGTCCTCCTCGATCTCAGTGCTGCTTTCGACACCATTGATCACGACATCCTCCTCACTCGTCTAAAAGATACTGTTGGCCTCCAGGGCCCTGTCCTACAGTGGTTCTCCTCTTACCTAAAGGGTCGAACTTTTTCAGTTCAGATGGGGAGATGCTCCTCTTCCTCAGCTGCCATAAATTGTGGGGTCCCTCAGGGGTCAATTTTAGGTCCCCTTCTTTCTCTCTCTATATGTTACCCCTTGGGTCAATCCTGCAGAGGCACAACATCAACTACCACTGCTATGCGGACGACACCCAGCTCTACCTGCCTGTGACACCCGATCCCACCTGCTCTTTGAGCAATCTATTGGACTGCCTAAAAGACATCAAATCTTGGATGGCTTGCAATTTCCTCCAACTCAATGACAATAAAACTGAGGTCTTACTACTTGGTTCCCCCACTTCCATCACCAAACTCTCAAACTCCCTTGGTCCCCTCTCCAGCAATGTCCATAGCGTGGTAAGAAATCTTGGTGTTCTCCTAGATAGCTCCCTGAACTTTAACAAGCAGGTCAGCAGTGTGGTTAAGGGTGGGTTTTATCAGCTAAAGAATATAGCCAAACTCAAATCATTCATTTCTACACAGGACCTTGAGACCATCATTCACGCCTTTATCACATCCCGTCTGGACTACTGTAACTCCCTATATTCAGTTTTAACACAGACAAATCTAAATAGGCTTCAACTTGTACAGAACGCTGCCGCCAGGCTTTTAACAGGTACTAGGAAATCTGAGCACATCTCCCCAGTCCTAGCCCGTCTGCACTGGTTACCTGTCAAATTTAGAGTTGACTTCAAAATTTTACTTTTTGTTTTTAAAGCTCTAAATGGCCTTGCTCCATCTTACATTACAGATCTTTTAACCCCTCGCTCTGCCCCAAGGTCACTCAGGTCCTCCTCACAAATGCTACTCTCAGTCCCCTCTACTCGCCTTAGAACCAAAGGTGACCGTGCCTTCTCAGTTGTGGCCCCTAAACTCTGGAATAGCCTCCCACCACTCATCAAATCAGCCCCAAATATTGGCAGTTTTAAATCTTTGTTAAAAACCCATTTGTACACACTTGCTTTTGGTACCATCTGATGTCTTGTCTTTCTGTTGTTGGCTATTTTTATTTATTTTTTTTCCTTTAACTTATTTTTCTTTGTTGTGCAAGGGGGTGGGTGTTCATGTGCGACCGTCACAACTGTTTTTGATCTTTTATACATTCCTGTGTTTAAACTATTTATTTATTGGAAGCACTTATGTGCCTGTTGCTAAACCTTGTGAAGCACTTTGGTTGCAATTTCTGTTGTTTTAAATGTGCTATATAAATAAATTGACTTATGACTTATGACTTACTTATGACTCTCTCTCTCTCTCTCTCTCTCTCTCTCTCTCTCTCTCTCTCTCTCTCTCTCTACACACACACACACACACACACACACACACACACACACACACAGCGGGACATAACCACTACTAGTCCAACAAGGACATTTGCGATTAACTAGGTACTTAAAGTGTATAATTTCCATGAGGCCATTGTATTCTCTCTTTATATACATACTTTGTACTTTATTTCATATATTCCCTATACTTGACTACTTTGGCAATATACTGTAGGAATGTCTATTTGTGATGGCAATGAATGAACCATTTTGAATTTGAATTTGTGTGAGAGATACATAGAGAGAGAGAGAGACACATAGAGAGAGGAGAGAGAGAGAGGAGAGAGAGAGAGAGAGAGAGAGAGAGAGAGAGAGAGAGAGAGAGAGAGAGAGAGAGAGAGAGAGAGAAATAATATACCTTCATCTTGGGATCCAGTTGCCATGTTACTGTCTAAAACAGAGACAGAACATTTTCTTTAAATTAGCGGGAGAATGTCATTAGTTTGATTCCCAATTCTTGTATATTATAATATAATGAATAATTTACAAACCGAAAGTGTAGAGGAATTCAGTGTAACTTCCTTTACCAACTCCTGGTATGCCATGTATCCAGAACCATGCAGTTCATTGCAAATAAACCATTGAAACCCAGACATACCTCATGATCTTGTGATGCTTCACCAGGTGAGAGTGGTGTGGTGATTTCTCCTAGAATCCCTCCTCTTCTCTCACACACAAGCTGTTAGTGTGTCGAATATGCACAGTCAGGGACAAAGACATGAGATGTGTGTATTTTATTCCGCATATACACTCGTTCACTCACTCAATCATTTCTGGGTCAAACGGTAGCCTCGGACTGAGGGGAAAGTCCAGAACCATAAACTTGGAAGCCTGTAGGATCACATGGCTAATAAAGATGCATTTTTAATTGCATTAATCATTAACTGTCTGTTGTGCAACGTGCCTGATCTGAGTAGCACACACACACACACACACACACACACACACACACACACACACACACACACACAGAGACACACGACCAATGCTGAGTCACACAGTGTAAAATCATTGCTACTTCATTGCCATTGTTATTTCCTCATGATGTCCTGAATGGCGATATAGAGCTTGGGAACCTAATATCACCAAACCTAGTCTTTATTTAAAATAGCTGCCTTGGGGGCAGTATTTTTTCTTTTTTTAAAAAAAAGATTCTTGCAATGACATTTTGGTATATTTATGTAGTATAGGAGTAACCCAAAGTTATTCTCTTGTGTGTGTGTGTGTGTGTGTTCAAAATGTCTATAAAATAGAATCTCTCTATAGTGTTACAGTATGCTTACCCAAAGAATGGCGAATAGTGGCGATGGTGAATGACTGATCTCACAGAGGACATGCAACAGTTAGAAGAACCACATTTAGCCTGTAATAAATCCCTCTGCTCTTCTTTTCCTTCCTTTCTCTCTCTCATGCTGTGCTGAGGTCACAATATTACAGTCTGTGGTGTGCATTCCTTCACTAAACATTCTTTGCTGCCAGAATCACATACACACACACACGTCTGCTGAATGTTTCATATGAATAGCTCACTATGAGTGAACTAGTGAATAAGAGGGCTGTGGTATTTGTGAGCATGGACAAGAGGAGTTAATGTTTCTCTTCTCTTTTGTGTGCTATTACGGACTGATCCTTGAGCAAATGGGGAGTTGCTCAGGATAAGCCCTTGAGCTCAAGCCAAATAAAATAAACACATGCACAGGTGCGCGTGCACACACACACACACACACACACACACACACACACACCTACAGTGACAAAGACAGAAATAGAGAGTGTATTTTGAGAATAATGAGTGGCATTTTACATATTTATATTTAGAAGATGCTTTTAACCAAAGTGACTCAATTGTAAACTATCAATTAATTCAATTTTATTTTATTTGTAGAGCGCCCAAATATTCAGTACATTGTCTTGTGGCCAGTTTCCCCCAGAGTGCCTATCTTAAGTGCACAACAGGCTACTACTGCAGCACGGCTAGCCAGGTACTGTACCTTAACTGTTGAGCTACCGCAAATACAATAGTTGGCAATACAGCTGTAAAATCTAAACAAAAGTTAACAAAATCCAAAACTATCCAGCCAATCAGCCTTTGATCTATAACTGCTGTATGAAGAGGCTCCTGTAGCATGTATAACTGCTGTGTTATTGAAGGGAGTCCTCTAGCATGTGTGGCTAAATGAAAACACTGCAGTAGTGCACACACACCGACACACACACACCGACACACACACACACACACACACACACACACACTTGTCAGTCCTGACAGATTTTTTTTGTAAGCCAAAGTTGTGTCAGACAGTTTTTATTTTAACAGATGCTATACACAGTTCCTAAGAACCAGATTTGAAGAACCCAACATGGGTGAAACTGAATATTAGTGTACAAGTGCAGTATGTTCTGAAGTTCACACTCCCATAGCCTACTCTCAATGTGGCCAATACTATGTCTATATTTGGCTTGACTGACAGTGGACAAATACATTGCAGTAACTTACAGTAACATTACTTAGTGTTCCCTGTGTGTTTCTATCCAACATTTAGAATAATCCTGTATGGTTTATACATCTTTGCTTTACCAGCCAGTTATTCTGACAGGAGTAAAGTCTTCCTCCTTCTCTCTCAGTGATGAAGTGAGCTTCTCCTATCTGCCTCTTCTACCAAACGGCTGAGTCTCTGGACAGTCTCTGACAAGCCTTCTACCTCTTTGTTCTTCTCCTCCATCTCTCTATTCTTCTCCTCCATCTGTCTGTTCTTCTCCTCCATCTCTCTATTCATCTTTTCCATCTCTCTGTTATTTTCCTCCATCTGTCTGTTGAAGTCTCTCTCCATCTTCTCCTTGGTGATGCTGATGTTTCTCTGTAGTTCAGGCAGGATGATCTTCATGAGGTTTCTCTCTGCTTCAGCCCTGGCCTCTCTCTCATAGCTCTCTCTCATCTCCTCCATCTCCTCTCTGTGTCTCTCCTCCATCTCTCTCTTCTCTTTGTCTCTCTTTTCTCTCAATCTGCTCAGTTTTCTCTCTAGCTCCTCTCTCTGTGCAGTCTCTCTCTGCAACTCTCTCTCCATCTCTCTCTTATTCTCCTCATCTTTCTCTTTGTTTATCTTTCTCTCCAGGTCTGTTGTTCTCTCATTCAATACTTTAATTTCTCCCTCATGCTGCTGAATCTCTCCCTTAATCTTCTTAAGAGACTCTTCCATAGTTTTATCAAGTTCCTCTCTTCTCTCTCTCTCTTCCCTCAGTTTCCTCTCCTCCATCTCTCTTTGTCTTTGCATCCTTCTCTCTATCTCTCTGATCTGTCTCTCTGCCTCCTGGTAGGTCTCACTGCTGTAGAATCTCTCTCTGTTTCCTGACTCCATCTCTTCTATCTTCTCTAGCAGCTGTGTGATCTGAGTGTCATCAGGTCTGTCCTTAACGTTGAGAAGGTGATACCTGTTCCCACATTTCTCTACCAGCTGCTGGAGCTCCTGGCTCCCTGTCTGGAGCATCTCCTCCACACTCCTCTCTCTCATCCCCTCAGCATGGGTGAAGAGGATCAGTGTGTGTCTCCAACAGCCCTCCCCAAAAATATCCTCCATTTTCTCCAGCATCCTCCTCTCCTCCCCTTCAGACGGCTCCACTGGAATCAGCAGGAGGAAGGCGTGAGGTCCTGGGGCAGACAGACGGACACAAAGCCCCACGTCCTGTCTCATGTCCTTCTCAGAGAGTCCACTGCATAACCAGTCTGGAGTTTCCACCAGGGTCACCCGTCTCCCAGCCACTTCCCCCTGTCTGCTCTCACTGTGCTGGGTCTCTGTGGATGTGTGTGTGAGTGTGTGGGTGCCCAGGATGGTGTTTCCTGCTGCCCTCTTCCCAGCTGCACTCCCCCCCAGCAGCACCAGCCTCAGCTCAGACACAGCAGGAGACGCTGGGGGAGCTGGACCAGGACTCTCTCCACCCACTGCAAACACACACATATACACACAGTGTTAGGAAATGTAAGGAAACAAGGTGTCTGTGTTATGATTGCATAATCAGAAGAACACTATGACGAAGGCAATAGAAGACAAATCCAAAACTCCACCAACCTGGTGAACTTGAATGTGGTGTTGCTGACAGTGATATTGAGAGTATTGAGTTGAAACCCACAGGTGAATAATGGGTGTTAAAAATAATGACTCAGAATCATGAATTAATCTTAAGGACTTACTGGACGGAGGAAAGAAATCCATACTGTGTCTTCTCCTGATGCTGGAAGGGTCTGGAGCTATGAGGCAAGAATGAGAAAGTATTATAACTTTAAAGAGAATTATCATTTGAAAGAATTAGTATTAGTAACTTTGAAGGCTCAAGGTGTGTATGAGACTGTTAAAACCATAGCCCGAGAGGTATTGTAGCATTTGGATACCAAAAGGCAGGGAATATATTCAGTGAAGTGGTCTCTAGATCAGTACACAGCCTGGTACCATCCTTCACACTTACCAGTCAGCTCTTCTCTGTTAGCCTCGAGCTGTTCTCCTTTCAGCTGCAGTTGTCTCTCTCTCTCCTGTAGCTGTCTCTCTCTCTCCTGTAGCTGTCTGTCTCTCTCCTCCAACTCGTTCTCTTGGACCTGTGGGGTTCTCAGGTACTGTAGTTGGCTGTTCCTGTCCTGCAGTTCCTTCCACAGTGACTCCAGTTGTCTTTTACTGGTTTCCAGCTCCCTAGTCATGTTCTCCAGCAGACACTCTCTCTCTCCCTCTCTCGTTTAGCCATGTTCTTTAGTTGTGTGTCTCTCCCCAGGAGAAGTGCATTATTCTCCTCAAGTTCTTGTTTTGTCATCTCCATGCTCTCATTGTTTTCTTCCCACTCCTTGACTTGGCCCTTCAGTTCCCTCTCTTTATGCTGCAGTTCTTCTGTTCTCTTGTCTCTCTCCTTCATTTGCTCCATCAGTTCCCCCTCTTTGTGCTGCAGTTCTTCAATTCTCTTGTCTCTTTCCTTCATCTTCTTTTCCATCTCCTCTCTCTGCTCCTCCAAGTCTTTGTATTTCTGTTTGTATTGCTCCTCCAGATCCTCAAGCATCCTCTTGTTTGCTTCTCGTTCCATGGTCTCCTCCATACACCCAGCTGTTGAAAGCATGTAACATCTTCTGTTCGAATCATTTTATCATTGAATACTGAATGAACTAATCAGTGAAATCCTCATCTGATCACCACCATCTCTCCTCATCACTCAACACATCTCTACAAATCATCTCTCCTCATCACTCATCTCATCTCCACCAATCATCTCTCCTCATCACTCATCACATCTCCACCAATCAGCTCTCTTCATCACTCATCAGATCTCCACCAATCATCTCTCCTCATCATCACTCATCACATCTCCACCAATCATCTCTCTTCATCACTCATCAGATCTCCACCAATCATCTCTCCTCATCATCACTCATCACATCTCCACCAATCATCACTCATCAGATGTCCACCAATCATCATTCACCAGATTGTGACGCCACCAATCATCTTCAACTTACCAAGGGACTGGACAGATTCCTCCATCTTTTTCCTCTCCTCAGCAGTGATCTCCCTTCGTACTGCAATACAACAGTGAAGATGACCCAGAGACACATTAGGAACATACACAGAGTTACTGTATCTTCAACAACACATTTTATTGGGTACTTACATGCGTTCTCTATCCTCTCCCTCTCTGAAGGAATCAGAAATAGACATGAGATCATTAATGAGACCCAATGGGGATTTGCTCTCATGGAATGATCTAGAACATCATTTATATGAATGCTAATAAAATCAGAAGGAAACACAATATTCTACACAATACTCCACAATGTTCCAATAACCATAACTGTATGTCTCTCCTCTTAGAACTAATCAGCATCTGCCTGATACTTACGCTCATGTTCGATGCGTTCTCTCTCTAAAGAAATCAGAAGCAGAAATGAGATCAGCAATGAGGCGATATAGGACAAACTCAGACTAGAATGATACCAATTACCCAATCAAATACAATTAAATATGAGAACATAGTATCACTAATCCCTGTCTGAATCTCAAATACTATATGAGAATATAGTAACCCTAATCCCTGTCTGAATATCACATACTGTACTATAGAATATGAGAATATTGTAATCCCTGGTTCAATCTCAATGAACCATAAACCCATCAAATACAAGGCTACAGTTAGGACATGAGAATAGAGCAACCCCTATATAAATCTCATATATATAAGTAATGAGAATACTAATCCTGTATGAGTCCCAAATACTATGGGACACATGAACATGACAGAGAATATCAATATCAATGAACCATAAACCCATCAACTACCTCCCCAAAGAAACACAAACACAGAAAGTCTGTGGGACTTACCGTAGCGATCTAAAGGAACCAGAAGCAGAGATGAGTTCTTTAATCAGATCATTGAGGCCAAATACAGACAAACTCACACATTATATTAAGGATATATGAACAATGACAACAGACACACACCAGAGGATTGGTTGTATACAGATAATGTACTTGTGTGTTTGTGTGCACTAGTGCACTACTCAATGGTATTTTCTGCCCTCAATGGTACCTTCCAGGTGTAGCCGGTGGCGGTCCGCACCGCACACGGGTCTCGAACCCGCCACCCCGCAAGCTACAAACTCCCGGCGTGGGAGTGGAACGCTCTAACCAACTGAGCTAAAAGCCCGAGCTTCTAACTCAGCGTGTTAGAAGCGCCCATGGAATTGGGTGATGAGGATTTACACACTACCACCGAGCTAGCCGCGCTAGCTGGCCTCCGTTACACTCACCCTCCAAATCCTCACTCCCATCCGGGTCACGGCACCAATGTAAGTTAAGGTTAAGGTAATCTTTAATGTCCCCCAAGGGGCAATTGGTTGCGCAGGCCAGCAGTGTAACAAATACAAACATACCACATTCAGGATAACAAGTACAGACATACAGTACAACACACATATCAACACACAATATAAATAAATAATTAAAAAACACTAGGATTGGATCATGACTGATTTAGGAGGGAGATGGCAAAAGGGACAAATGACTTTTTAAATCTATTGGTCCTGCTTCTTGGCATGGTGTACCTACGCCCTGAGGGAAGAAGTCTAAACTCACAGGACAGGGGATGGCTGGAGTCTACTGCAATAGAGGAGGCTTTCCTAATGGTTCTGGTTTTAAAAATATGATGGAGATCAGGAAAGCTGGTCCCTGCAATGTTACCACACACCTTAACAATGCTTTCCATTCTTTTCCTGTTTTTAACTGACAGTGACCCAAACCAACAAATAAAAGAAAAGGTCAAGACAGACTCAATAAAACAAGAATAAAACATTTTCATAAAAGTAGGGTCGACCTCAAAGTTCCTCAACTTCCTAAGGAAGTGCATACGTTGGTGGGCTTTAGCACAGACAGTGTCCGTGTGGGACTCAAACTCAATCTATTATCAATCCTAATCCCCAAATACTTGTAATCCTCAACCACTTCAACAGGCTGGCCATTAATGACTGCAGGGGGAGAAAGGGGCGCTGTTTCCTAAAATCAATAATCATCTCCTTGGTCTTTGTTACATTAATGTCAAGGAATGAGTTATTGCACCAACTGCTAAAATCGCTCACCACTGGTCCATGGTCAATGTCTCTGTCTGACAACAATGACACAATGACAGAGTCATCTGCAAATTTCAGCACATGCCTGTTTTCATGCTGAGATTTACACTCATTTGTGTATAAAACAAACAGAAGTGGAGAGAGGACGCACCCCTGGGGGGATCCAGTGGAGGACAATAAGGAATTGGAGAGGACATGATTAACTTTCACCTTTTGAGATCTGACAGTTAAAAAGTCAACTAGCCAAGCTATTAGCCCAGGATTGATGTTGTGAATTTTTGCTAGTCTGTCGGCTAAAATATGAGGTAGCCGGTGGCGGTCCGCACCGCACACGGGTCTCGAACCCGCCACCCCGCAAGCTACAAACTCCAGGCGTGGGAGTGGAACGCTCTAACCAACTGAGCTAAAAGCCCGAGCTTCTAACTCAGCGTGTTAGAAGCACCCATGGAATTGGGTGATGAGGATTTACACACTACCACCGAGCTAGCCGCGCTAGCTGGCCTCCGTTACACAGGCAGTACTGACTGCATGACACTAGCCTACCTGAAACCGCTCCCAGTGAGCCGGTCGGCTCCCTGCTTGGGTGAATGGGTGAATGTGAGGCATACATTGTAAAGCACTTTGAGTGCTCATAGAAGTAGAAAACTAAAAGCGCTATATCAATGTAGTGGGGTGGGGGGATGCCTTGAAGTCAGCACTGCCTGAAAGGTGCCACTGATGGCAAAAAAGACCAAAGACCATGCTAGTTTGTGTGTGTGTGTGTGTGTGTGTGTGTGTGTGTGTGTATGTGCGTGTGTTTGTGTGTGTATGCCTGTGTATGCTCATGTTTCATTATAAATCTGTATGTCACTTTGGCTCTCAACCCCTCTCAGGTACTTACCCATCCGACCTAAAAAACACAAGAAAACAAAAAAACCATGGTGAGCTCGATGAGAGGTGTATGGCTCTGCATCATATGGTTACTGAATGTGTACAGTATGTGAGTCTGTGTGTTTCTACACATTTTGTTTTGGCAACACCTGTCAGGTACTTACCGCCCACCCAATCTAAATAAAAGGCAGAAATAAGATCATTAATGAGAGTCAATGATGATAATATTCACACATATCAACTCATACAGAATTACGTAATACAATCTCTCTCTCTTAATGTGTGTGTGTGTGTGTGTATATGTGTGTGTGTGTGTCTGTGTGTGTGTGTGACGGTATATGTATTACCAATGCCAGTGAGATCATGATTATGTTTCCAATGCATGGGGAGTTTCAGTGTGTGTGTGTGTGTATGTTTCATGATGTGTTTGTGTATATTTTGTGACTGTCAAGCCAGAACTGTCAAGCCAAGCTCAATCATGTCATCCAAGACCAAGGAGCAGAGGCAGGGATTGTGTGTGTGTGTGTGTGTGTGTGTGTGTGTGTATGTTGTATGTATGTTACCAAACAGTCAACAGTCCTCTGTGGTACTTACTGGCCATCAGACCTAAAGGGAGCAGAAGCAGTGAATGGAGAGTTTGTTACTGATGACACACACACACACACACACACACACACACACACACACATACAGTGTATTGTTACTGAGGCCCTTTGGACACACACACTCACACTAGCTTCATTACGTCACACTCACACTTTATCTTTCAATACATTTTACACATAATTCCTATACATTCCCATATTTTGACAGATTTTATGTTGTGAGATCTGTGGATTTGTGTCAGAAATATTATTATTTGTGTGTGTGTGTGTGTGTGTGTGTGTGTGTGTTTGTGTGCTGAAATGAGGACTGATATTCAATAATCAACTATCCAAGCCTGATGATGACCCTTCAATTGGAAATGCAAACACACCACCACTGCTATATTAAAATACGTGCTTACCTAATATATGACCTAAAGAAGGAGAAGCACATGAGATTATTAGTTATTAGCACAAGGAGACAGACTTACTGCACACTCACGGTGACTATTGTGTGTGTGTGTGTGTGTGTGTGTGTGTGTGTGTGTGTGTGTGTGTGTGTGTGTGTGTGTGTGTGTGTGTGTGTGTGTTTTATGATGAATGTGTGAGTCCACTGCAGACTGTCAGTAACACACCATCTTCCCAGGCCTGATGACCATGATGACCCCCCCTCCCTCCTAAAGAAACCAAAAAACACACCAACTCCTCTCTGGTACTTACCCATGAAACCTTGAGGAAACAGAAACAGATAGAAGATTAGTAATGTGGTCATAGACGATGAATACACACTGGCACTGATATCTTAGCTCATACATTACAGTAGCCTGGCGTTGCCTGCCTACGTACTTCCGCAAGGGGATGGCAAATTTGCCAGGCTAACATTACAGCAACTCATAGTATAATTGTGTATGTGTGCATGTGTGTATGTCGGTATTTGGCCAAGTTCATTAACTGAAGTCTTTAGTCATGTTGTTTGTTTTATACCATACAATTACAAATTCTCACATGGGCTGTTATACTGCATACAGCTGTTTACAGTATATAAAGTGCTTTGTTAGGCTAACTATGCAGTGCAATTCTGTTTGGCAACAGCAGAGGGGTCCAGTTCCCAAAACCATACTGTAGTTGCTACCTAAGTAAAGTTAGAAGTAAAGAAGTACAATTTCCCATTGCCAACTAACTAAGTTGCAAACTGGTTAGGAACTATGCGTTTGGGAAACGGGTGGCTGAACTCTTTTCAGTTGGGATATACACAGGGGTTAAAGTGGAGGGGAACACAGGAGGTACGCAGTTCCAGCACCTCAGATAAATAAATATCATCCCATTCTTCCTCTATACATTTTTCACACAAAATATGAGAGTTCCCCTTCCTGCCAAATACCACTTTAACCACTGGATACACAGGACTTACGAGGTATCAATCCGACTCTTCCCTCCTCCATGTGTTCTCCTCTGATGACCTGGCAGGAGTACACGCCTATATCAGGGCTCCTCCTGTCCCTCAGCCTGAGAGACACGCCCCCTCTCTGCAGCTCCTGGGGGTCCACACTCACTCTGCCCTCATAGCCCCTCCCCTCTGTCACATGACCATTCTTATACAGGTAGATACAGTCTGTCTCCCTAAACCACCTGATCTCCATGGCAACAGCACTGGTTTCAGGGGAGAGTTCACAACGTAGTGTGACATCATCGCCAGAATCTGCCTCCACAACGCGGGTATGGGTGACCAGTCTAAAATCTGTAGGGGGAAATAGATGTGTTAAGGACTTTGACTCAAACACACATTCTCTCTCTCTCTCTCTGTCACACACACACACACACACACACCTTACAAGAAAACATCAGGAATCAAATATTCCGAATAGTCCAACAGATTAACGCAGTTCACAAATTATGTGTTTAAAGGTCATGGTTACAGGAAACATCTTCTTTTCCAAATAATCATGCACACACACACACACACACACACACACTTGTATCCTTACCCCCTGCTGCCATTGTGTTTTCCTGAAAGAGAAAGGTCAAAGTTTACAGTAGGCATTTCCATCTCATTCTATTATACCCTACTTCTCCCATTCCCATGTTTGGAACTCAAAATTAAAGTGTGGTTTTGACAAATATGCCATGTGGACAGGGCTTAATAGCAGCATATACAATATTTACAGTGCCTTTGTTATGTGTGCCTGAGCTAGAGTACAGTTTAGGCTTTGAGCAACAACTATTGAGTTCAGATGTCTTACCTCACAGCACCTCAGATGCAAGATCAAAGTATTCCTTCAAACGCTATCATAACACACACACACAGGTTTTAATCCTGCAGACTGGTAACTGTTGCAGTACTGCTACATCTGCTGTGATTCCATTAGAAGGAAATGGATTCTTTGGAATCCCTAAGATCCCAGTTGTCGGAACAATCCGGTGGAATCCTCCATGCAGAAAGGCAGTACTAGAATCCTCTGGAGTCTCTGGATTATTTTTCAGTCCACAACGTTTAGTAGTACTAGTTTAGCTCAGGTTTTTCCTCTAAAGGGCGTCCATTTTGGCCAAGTAAAGTGAATGTAAAAGTGGATTGTGAGAAGCATGTAACCAAAGATGGAAGCCTCTGTACTTTATGCCGTTGTTTACACCAATGATTAACTTGAGGAGTCACAGCTGTAAAAGTCCTTACTTATAGGGACACTCCCATTTAGGAGCAAATGTCTGTATATTAAAGGAGAGTACCGGAGTGAATTCAAGCATAGCCCTGTTGAAAGAGCTTGCTAAACGCGCTAGTTAGTGAGTGGAACAAAATAATTTGGTATAGCACAGACCCAGAGGTGGAAAGTAACTAATTACATTTACTCAAATTACTGTAATTAAGTAGCTTTTTAGGGTAATTCGTAATTTTTAAAGTAGTTAACACTTTGAATGCCAGAAACGTAATATGCCGTTATTACTTGTCATGCGTTGAGTGCCAAAAACGTAATGTTACGTTTTTGCCTTTTTTTTTAATTTACGAAAATAGAAACCCTCACACAGGTTATATATGATTTTTGGAACTCTGTGATAAATAGAACTGAAATAAATTACGATCGGAAACTCATAAAAACTCACGATCTGCACATTTTGTCTGGACATTTTCACATCACAAGGCAGCATTTGATTACTATTGCAGCATTCGTGTCAAATAATGCACGTCATGTCATGTTGTCCTTTCGCGGGTTCGTCACTAGGTGGCAGTCTCACCACAGGCATGATTCGGCTTGTGTCACTCCTCGAAACTTGACAGAGAACACGCCATCATAATCATAAAAGAAGCGATATCTCCTTTTCTAGAAAAAAACAAGGATTTTGATGAAAACTACCCACTGTTTAGCTTGGGATTTCTCAGGAACGGAGGCATGTAGAAATAAACGGTTTTCACCCACTGAGAGCTCAGAGTCTTACCTTTCAAATGACCCATAGTATGTGTCCATAGCTATAACACAGAATACGCTGTGGCTCTATAAAAATAGGCAACAGTGGCCTGGATTGCTGGCACTCTGGGCCAAAGCTTGTTAAAAACACCTGGCATTCAAACTGTTAAAGTAGTAGGTAATTTTACTTTTACTTGAGTACATTTTGAGATAAGTATTGTACTTTGTACTTCACTACTTTTTTAAAAACCTCCCTGATTACTGAGTAAAAAAAACCTGGGATCTGGGAAAAAAAATATTTGGCTTGAACTGAAAGTAAATTCAAACTATTTACTGTAGTCTAGATACTGCTTCTTCCGGTAAATGTTAAGAATAGCCAATCAACCTGTGGAAGAGTTTAATCCAAAAGCAAATGAAATTCTTGCCCATATTTCACCTAAGGAACGCAGTTCAGTCCAGGTCAATTTGGCTCTAACCAGGGTAAAGGTAACCCTGAATACCATCAATATGTAAAAAGGCTATCTTACTCTACTACTCTTGTGAAGTCAAAATTAACAAATCACCCCATAAAAAGAACAAGGTGAGCTGGCTGAGCTGATCACATGTCTTGGTCGGTTGCTGGGTCAGAATGAGATAAAATTTTGATTCCAAGCCCACGACTCTAAAGCACAAATAATAAATTTCTTAACTAACAAAGGAAAATCTTATGAGTTGTAATTGGCATGTAGGCCAATGGAAGTGCTCTCTCAGTCATGCAATCTGGCTGTGCATGACATGTAAATAACCCTGGTGTATTATACTTAGGCTCACTCCTTCTTGCGCTTTCAGTCAGGACGTCTGCTTCTCCCAAGTCCAAGAACTCCGTTCTCTCATGCACCCATGCTCACACACACACACACATGCACCCTTCTCTCTTGCTCACACAATGGGTACATCTCAATACATAATTCCTCCGACCTCCTTTCCTCACTTCCAACCTTTCCTCCGACCTAGCCCCTCCTCCCGTGAAGGAAACAAGGAAGGAACGATCGGAGGATGGAGGAATGAGGGCAGACAGATATAAGAAATGAGATGTCCTCCTGATTCATGCATCACTAGTATGAGACGTCCATTACAGATGACATCTCTGAAACAACTGACCAAAATAAATGATATCTTCATCAAATATAGGCTATAAGTAACAACCACCAAACAATTTCATTCATCATAATGCAATGTAATTAAACCAAGACAATTGAACCACGATCTGTTTTGCATCAGTTTACTTTTGTCTTATAACCACGGACAATGCAGATCATAATAAACTCGACTAAACAATCAACTTTCTTGCTGAAGTTGAAGATGTTTTTTTAATTATTTCTAATATGCTTTTCCCTTGCTCCAAACAGTCATTTGAACTCCCTTTTCGCAAATAGCAAACTCGTTTTTTTTTAAATTGGATGTTGAGCTGAAAGAATGGGAGGGCATTTAAACTTTTTAGACTCTGGAATCAAGCTAATGAATGCATGTTTCCGCTGTTCGCACTTCCGCGTTTTCTCCGTGAAGGATACACCTGTGCTTCCTCGCTTATCGGACCTTTCTCCTCTCTCCTCCGTCCTCGTTCCTCTCTCCTTCTCGCAGCAATTAGAGAATTGAGACATCCTCGATAGATACAGACGGCAAGTCCGGGCACGCCCATAAAATCAGCTCCTCGTGTCCCCCATGTGGGGGAAAACAAACCCTAAATAAGTGAAGGAGTCAATGGCATGCTAAGCTACAAGTTACACTGAGCACCATCTACAAGGAGCCAGACACATTTTTGAGGGCAATGCCTGAAGGTAGTAATGATGGTCAGATGGTCCGATGTGAATTCTGAACTTGACACCCCTCCAAACACCATACTCATGACAATTTAGATGATGTTTGTTAGCTTCATTAGCTTGCTAACTAGCCAACTTCATTGATCACCACAGTAAATGTAGCTAACTTTAGCTTGCTTAACTGAGCTAATCAGACTTGTGATTGAAAGTTGCTTTACTTTTGACAGGAGCAGAGATGGCTCATGACATTTCTATTGGTGTAACTGCAATAAACAAATGATGGAAAAATTATTTTAGTCTAAACTCAAGTAGGCAAACAAGTCATGATTAGACAAAACATCTAATATGGACTTTGTTAAATTTTACTTAGTGATCTTTTATTGTTAAGCAACTTTCTCTACCTTGTCCATTCACCATAATGTTAAATTGGCCTCTGTTATCCCCCACGCTGACTCCACCCTAGCATTTTGGGGGCGTTAACCGTACTTGCCGTCTGTATCTATGACGTCGAGCTTCGAACAATTTCCGGGGCACAAGTACGGAGGACAGAGGACCGAGCCCAAGGAAGCACATTGATATGTACCCAATGAGTTCCCCATTAAAATGCTGTGCCTAATTAACTCTAATTGACCCCACCTGTGTGGAGAGTGTACCCTGTGTACCATGTGACTGTCTAAAGACAGGTAAACTCCCTCTACAGACAGACACAGACAACTCACACAAATCACCCCTGTGACAAATACACAGGCACCGCTCATGGACAGCGCCGCTCCTGCACCACAAATGCGCAGTTTGTGTGTGAATCGGGTCTTAATGCAGTAT
This sequence comes from Sardinella longiceps, assembly GCA_027497455.2. Taxonomy (NCBI): domain Eukaryota; kingdom Metazoa; phylum Chordata; class Actinopteri; order Clupeiformes; family Clupeidae; genus Sardinella; species Sardinella longiceps. The sequence continues at coordinate 121,745 of JAODXP020000193.1, read as the reverse complement.
AAACTAAAGACAAAGCTGTTCTCAGATGTGTTTTGCTAATTTATTAATATGGTTTTTCCTTTTAAATATTTTCTTATACTTTTGCCATTTATTTACTTTCCATTACTGTGTCGAAACTTTTCAATTAATTTTTATTTTCTTATTCTTATTAATTTTATATATAAACCTACTGCTTTTGAGCTGTTTTCATACACAGTTTTTAGTCACATATTTTAGCCTACTCTCTACAGCACTTCCAGGTATGAAATGAGATATGAATACATTTTTACTTGCCTTATTCACGATTTTTATACCCCTAGGGCATCATATACTGAGTGATAAAATTGACCTGACCTGAGCCTTAATTGCTATGGTCCAGAGATCACAGCAATGACTGCAATTACAGTCATGACTGACTGATTTTTGTTCCTGGGAGCCATTTAGAGGAAGGATGGCGCAGGGAGGTGAGTTTATACTTTAAGAAATGTTAATCTTTGTTATTGTTTTTTACGGCTGTTCATGAGAGAGCAAAATAATACACTTTTCATACTCAAGCAGAATGTAAAGTATGACTGGTAAAAGTTCAAATACTGACTTCACGTATTACTTGAACAAAAGTGAAAAGTACAGGGTCTGAAATGTAGTGTACTTAAAGCTGAAGTAAAAACATAATTTAGCCTATTTAAGCACAGAAAATACTGCCCCAAATGAATTGCTGTAACAAATGTGAGATTCTATTATCTCAAGCATGTTGGAATCGCCCTTGATGTTGGAAAGTCACACCTTATTGTTATAAACATAAAATATTCTGTTTTCATTTTGTTAAAAAGATGAGGGATAAGTGAATGTAAGAAAAATAAATACTTGTCTGTGAACTTAACCATCGGTCAACAATGGGATTCGGCGGACTTTGCTTATCATCTTCTTAGGAGATTTGAAATTTATATTCATTATGTTGTCACCCTGGTCAAAGTCCTTAATTTCAATTTCTTCCTGGTGAGGGATAAACGTGCGCTCAACTCAACTGAAGTAAAAAGTGGGTTTGGGTCCGTAAAACAAGAGGAATATTGAATGATAAGAAAGAAAGTAGTTGCTGAGGACAGCATAGGCTGAAACGCGTCCGTCTTAGACATGTTATCAGTAAAAAGTTTAAAGTGGAACTATGCAAGACTGAGCTAGAGCGAGGCGAAACAGTCATCAATCGACCTAAAAACTGTTGTAGAATCACCACAATGACTCTTAAGCTGCTAAATAAAGGTAAATTGAACTAAAAATGTTGCATAGTTCCCTTTTAAGAGTCAAAGCTTGAGAGTCTGTTTACTTAACCATTCAATTTCTTCCTGGTGATCACTAGAGCTGGGCGATAAAAACAGTATATGCGGTATGCAATAAAAAATTGGCCAGATTTTTATTATACCGACCTATCGCATACCTTGCATGTGTGCGCAGCATGCCTTATCTAACACTAACTTTCAGCCCTGTCCCATTTCTCTCCCGTAAAACTTGTTTTTAAGTGCCCTTTAAGTGTCCTCAACAGTAAAGTCCCCTCACTAAAATTTGGCCAGATTTTTATTATACTGACCTATCACAATAGGCCATTATGTTATCAAATGGTGACATGCCTTGCATGTGCGCTCACCATGTCTTATATAACACTAACTTTCAGCCCTGTCTCATAAAACTTCCACTTGTTTTTAAGTGCCCTCAACAGTAAAGTCTCCTCAATAAATGAAGTGGAATATTTCCCTAATAAAACCGCTCATTCACATACGTCACACGTAGCCTGACATAGCCCGACCATAATACTGCTTTTCATCCGTATTCATGGTCTGGATGTTCTTTAACTTGACGCGATTATACTGCGGGGGGAGGGCATTCACTTCTGGTTTGAAAGGATTGGACAGCTTGTCTAATCAACTTCGCTTACTGGCCGGTAGACTCTCTACCGATGTAAACACGCCCCAGAGGACCGTGCCCAGACCATGATACGTATGAACATTCGTATTATGGGCGGGCTATGACAGGCTACATCACACGCTGCTGGCTGCGCTAACAACTTTTACTGCTTGGCCGTATCTGGAACTTCACAAGTTTCTCCGTCTTATATTTGCCATACAAAATGAATGATTGAAATCTGAATAAGCCCCAGATAATTGTGTTCAAGTGACCACCGCGATACACTGACAAAACAACCCAGATAAAGAATATATTAGATGGGCGCAAACTCCCTTGAAGCACTTGCAGATAACAGATGGGGGCTAGCTAGCTGCCAGGCAGCTACATCATAAAACATTTTCTGGCAGTGTTCTAAACGCAACAGTCCTTTGTGCATTAAACATATTACAAATTTTTAACATGATTATTTGCGAAAATAAATCAGCTGGGGCTAAGTTTGCAGAGCATCATGAGTAATTTCATCATCCACTTCATTTAAAGTCAGCATCAGCCCTCAGTAAATTTTTAGAGTTCATTCACCTTGCTCCCTCCAGTAATGGGATACACTACCCCTACACGTGAATGCCCAAAATCTAGGATTAGGGGAAAAAATTAGGGTTAGGGGCCTTTGTCTTCTTGACGTTCTGCAATGCATATGCAGCCTTAATCTTGACATTTTTGCCCTGTATTGACGCAATGGCAGTTCTCCATTTTCATGGAGCGCACAAAGTTTCATTTCACGCATGTAAACCGCTCACATAAAGTAAGGAAACTTGACTTTGACCCATTATATCTCCCCTATAATAATACTAATAATACCAATCCCCTAAAGTGTTTTATATAATTTTTGTCACCTTTACAATGAGCTTGTAAGCATCTGGAAGCATCTAGTTTGGCATTCGCCAAGCTAAATTCGGTGGAGAAAAAAGATAAAAAGATATATAACTGACACAAGTTCCTTGGAATACAGTATGTTGTTTACACGGGCAATTCACTAGTTTTTGGTAATGGTATTTAAATTACAGTCTGATAGAGACTATGTGTAAATTACCATCAAACAAGGGGCGTATCAAGCTTTCCAAAAGTGGGGGGTTCTAAGATGGGGAAATAAAATAGCCACTGAGTTGCCATCACATGCAGTAGTCACAAGTAGTATTTGCAAATTTTCTCAGCCATTAGCCTAAAATGTCTTAGACGTAGGTTTATTACAAATGCTGGTCTGGTGGATGAGGAATTGGGCTTTATGAACATCACATTACTAATGTCACAGAACAGGTCTACCAAGCAGTTGTGAATCAAAGGTGTTATAATATTTGATAAGTGGGGTAGACAGACACATAGGGAGCGTCAGCGCCCCCCCCCCCCCCCCAGGAGATTTTGGAATAGTTAGATGTTATTTCCTGCATTCTGGTGCATTTTAACAGGTTATTAGATATTTTTTTAATTAACTGAATGATGTAATCCTGTCCCTACCCCAAACCCAAATTCTGAGCCAAAAACTAAACTGGTATTTGGTTGACACTGAGATTCAGCACTGTCATCTATGATTTTTAGAAGTTTCATGGAAAGTATGGAGCAATAGCCTAGGCAATAAGCCTACTGAGGATGGTGGCCCTGAGGCCTACATGGAGGAATTTGTTTCACCAATTGAGCGTAGGGTGTCTTAATTCAAGTCTAGCATACAATCTTTTATTTTTCTTCTGAAAGCCCATGGATCCGGAGGGCTCTGTTCACTCTCACGCACTTTGTTAACTTTGAAATACTGTACGTACTGTACGTCCTGTTATCACTGATAGCAGGGGGAAAAGTGGAAATATATTACACTATACAGTATTCCAGTGTCTCTAGTGGAAATATTTCCTACATATTTCTACCAAGCAAAAAATTAAGTCGAAAGATATTATAATATACAGTATTCCAGTGTCTCTGTGGAATTATTTGGTATTGTTAAAATCTTACAAAAGTGAAGGGGATGGAATCATATTTATGTGCAGGGCCGTCACAACAAGGCAGGCAAACCAGGCAATTGCCTAGGGCCCCAGGCTGAAAGGGGCCCCCAAGATTGACCCCAAGATCATTTTAGTAGATAAGTTGGTGGTGTTTTTCAACAAAAAATGACTTTAAACTGGAGTTAGACAGCAGTACAATACAAATAATTATATTGATGATGTTTGAAAATTATAACAATGTGGTTCATGTAAGTATTTACGGGGGTGAAGGGCCCCCATGTCCTGTTTGCTTGGGGCCCCCAAATACCTTGAAACGGCCCTGTTTATGTGGGCATGTCAAAACACCCCCATTCCCCCCGTCTGCAATGTCCCTGTGTACAGTAACCTATCTTATCAGAGCAATGATAACATTATTAGCGCCCACTGAATTAAATTCAATAATTTAGAATTTAGATGGGCATCTTGTCCCAGATTACCCTCTCTCTAATGACTGCATAGAGTTGTTCATGTAAGTGATAGGGTGGCTGAACAGCTTGGATTATGACATTTACAGAGTGTAGAGCGGAGAACATAGAGAGGAGAGCATTTCCGACCATTGTTTCTCTCTCTGTTTAAAATATAATTTTAATTTCATATAGGTGGGGGGGATGGATTGATAAAAATGCAAAAGTGGGGATGTCGTATCCCCCCCATCCCCCCCGTTTGAAACGCCCCTGCATCAAACAACTTGATTTTGCCTATTTCAGAAAATGTACTTAAGCTATCTGAATTTTTTTTTTTTTTTTAGAGCAATTATTATTATTTTTTTTTTTTGGCACAGCGGTGTGTGCAAAGTGAGCAAACAGGGTTTTATTCCCAACCAGTGGTAAGATTTTTCATCTGAATTTTTTTTTTTCTCACGTGTTGCAAACAACACAACCACCAGTGAACGTTCTAGATCCATATAAAAACACTTTCCCCCTCAGAGAACCAAAACAATTTAATTTCACTTGTAAAGCACACAAATACAGAACATTTGTCTACAGACAGTACATGGAGCACCCATGAGTAACAGGGGCAAGGAAAACTCCATTCTCTTACTTATAATTCATTTTAGGAAGAAACCTTCAACAGATCCATGTGTCATGGACTAAATCTACCTGCCAAGGGCCCAGTGAAGTAACCGTACAGTCAGTGGTCAAGTCATGGTACAAAGACTATGAATGAATACAGGATATTGTTACCGAGTGCGTGAAATCAGATTTAATAGTTTTAATCTTCTACTGTGCACACCTCCAGCTTGCAATCATTTGTCAATGGTGAAATGCCAGACCCTTGTATGAAGTTAAAGCGTAGACCAAGGGGATGGCCAAAATCAGGCTACTAGATGATAGGTAAAGTATAGTTTGTAGGACTGTGATAATAACATTGAACAGTAGGTGTCACCCTCACACCGCAAATAACAGCAAAGGCACTATCACTGTTCACAAAACATAGAAATACCATGTTGCTCTACACAAGAAATTATGAAAAAGTCATAACACAGGTAGTGATCATCGGGATAGAGTCAGTAGTTGGGTAGCATTTAGGTAGTTCATCAAGTGGAGTTCATCATTTATGTAGTGATCATCTGGATAGGACTGTCAATCAAATTGAATAGTCAGGGGATAAAGTCAATAGGGCAGCACACAAGTAGAGTTCATCAAGTTGAATTGATCATTTAAGTAGAGATCATACGGGAGGCCAGCAGGGCTGAGTCCCTGGAGCCTCTGGGAGGAAGGTAGGTTGATCCTGGTTTATGCCGCCAGTGAGGTTGGTCAGCATCCATTGGAAGGCAGGTGGGGGTTGATGGCAGGGAGGTAAGTAGACAGGAGACTGAACACTCGGAATGATTGCAGTATGTAGGGGCAGAAGAAACAAAAGAGAGACAAGAGGAGAGAGAGAGAGAGAGTGTTGTACCTTCATGCAACTTTCCCTCACCCTAGAGAAAACCTTCCTGAAACCAAAAATTGTTTGTCCGTTAAAGGGCGGGGTTGACTTGGTTGATTTAGAGCAGGGAGTTGAATTGACTTGCTTGATTCTCGCCTCAATGACTTGGGACTTGCTTGAGACTTGAAGATTATGACTTGAGACTTGCTTGTGACTCGCATATGAGTGACTTTCTCCCACCATTGCTATGATCGGTATTGTACTGCTTGGACTGCTATTGTGTTACATTTAGCCCACTTCTTCGAAGTTAAGTTTTCTATGATGTTCTGTATAATTTCAGTTTTGCACAATACGATTTTAACAATCTTGACTACTTTATGTTAAAACATCAGAAAAGAACATCCTGCTAGAATGTCTTGTGCCTGTGGACATACAGATTGATGCTCATTTAGAAATGGTTATATTGAAATTCACACACCAGATTATACCGCATTATATATATAATATATATATTATATATGTTTGAAATTATACAGCAATATGAATTTTAGGCCTTATTGCCCACTCCTATGATCAGTATTGTGTATATCGACAGTGTTGGGAATAACGATTACAAAAGTAACTAATTACTGTAATGCATTGCTTTTTGTGGTAACTTGGTAATGTAAGGCATTACAGAAAAAAAATTGGTAATATTTTACTCGGTACAGTGCGGTCATATAGTGATTGTCAATTTTTTTAATTTTTTTTTTCCCCTCCTGATTTGCACCCCCATGGTAAAAAATGAAAATGCAATATTATACTGCTTTAATTGCCCTCATCATTAGATCATATGTTATGAACTGCACCAAATTTAATGTGTATGATGAACCTGACATCTTGTGGGAATAGGTCAAGTTTTGAGGCATTTCATCCATGGGGGGCTATAAAATAAATGAATTTCTATGTACATTTAATGACTGTACAACCATCGATCTGTAGATGGTGCTATTAAGCGAAGGGTTACTGGTTTGGGATGATAGGTCTACTGTCTCTCTAACACACACACACACACAGACAGGGCAGAGAATGTGCAGAACTGAGCGGCGGTCATTTTTTGTACTGCCATGTGGTACATCTAGTTTCTTTCTTAAGTAGGCCTACTAGATACTCAATAAATTTGAGTTAATTTCACCTGCTTCTCACCCTAGACTCAGGAGAGGGTGCAATCTTAGTTTTACTCGACCTTAGTGCGGCCATTGACACCGTCGACCACGACACCCTCCTCACTCGGCTAGAGAAGTGGGTTGGCACTTTTCTTCCTCCTCAGCTCCTGTCTCTTATGGGGTTCCCCAGGGTTCTATTTTGGGTCCTGTGCTCTTCTGTCTCTATATGCTCCCCTTAGGTGACATCATTCGTAAGCATGACATTTCATTCCACTTTTATGCAAATGACACTCAATTGTACCTCCCACTCAAATCAAGGGATTCTATACAGCCTTTATTGGACTGTCTTGAAGACATCAAATGTTGGATGACCAATAATTTTCTCCAGCTTAATAATAATAAAACCGAAGTCATCATTTTTGGTCCCACAAAAAACAGATCAGCAGTTGCTGAGAAACTGGTCCACCTCTCTCCCTATGTTAAGACACATGCTAAAAACCTAGGTGTCATTCTTGACTCAGAGCTCTGTTTCAAAAGACAGATCAGCTCCGTTATTAAAAACAGCTTCCATCAGTTAAGAATGATTTCCCGCCTCAAACCCTCTCTGTCATTCAAGGACCTAGAAACGGTCATCCATGCCTCCATTACATCCCGGCTAGATTACTGCAACTCTCTATATCTTGGGCTCCCACAATCACAACTTTCACGTCTGCAGCTAGTACAAAATGCTGCTGCTAGACTACTGACAGGAACTAAAAAGTTCCATCACATTACCCCTGTCCTGGCCTCCCTTCACTGGCTTCCTATTACTTCCAGGATCCAGTTTAAAGTCCTTCTATTGGCCTATAAAGCACTGCATGATAAGGCCCCTTCCGACATCTCTGACCTGTTAGTACCCCACACTACATCTAGGTCCCTTAGGTCTGCCGACAAAGGACTTTTGCACGTAGGCCGGACCCGCCTGAAACAAAAAGGTGATCGAGCCTTCGCGGTTGCGGCCCCACGCTTGTGGAACTGCCTACCCCCCGACATTAGACTCGCCCCTTCCATTCACTCCTTCAAATCCAAGTTAAAAACCCATCTTTACTCTCTACCTGTCCCCTTTTTTCTTTTCTTTTCTGAGCTGGCCTCTCTGTTATCTGCTTGCTTTTTATGTTTGCTACCCCCTGACACTCTCCCCCTGGCATATCTTTCCTCATCTGACCTCATATGTGTCTTTTTATATGCTCTGCATGCCTTTGCTTTGCTTTCTTTATCTATGTTGATCATGTTTGCATGCTTCTCTACTGTCCTCATGTATGTCTTGCATTTTTACCTCTGAACTTTTAGCTACTATGTACAGCACTTTGGTCAGTGCAAACTTGTAAATGTGCTTTATAAATTAAATTTACTTACTTACTTACTTTACTAATGACTGTTAGATTTGAGGGCTAGGCAGCTACTAAACCACTTACATTGTTGCCTTGACAAAAAGTATGATAATGACACTCTGGACCTAAACCATTAGTCTTCCTGAGGCAGTGGATTATTGTCACAGAGGGCATTAACAACAGCAGTCTGGCACTAAAATTCAAGCTGTGATTTAAGTGCCATCAATGTCACTAACATTTGTAATCTAATTTACATTGAGGGCACATCAAAAGAGTAGAGAGGGGTCAGGAAGATTTTTGATGTTTTTAAAAAGACTTCAAATTGACAACAAATGCCCAATGCTTTGATTATTCATATGGTGCGTTTCCACTACGGCCCGGGGCCAGCCCGAGGCTTTTCCCCGGGCTCAAACACCGGAGTTTGGCCCCAGTCTTGCGTTTCCATTAGCTAAAGCACCGGGGTTTTTCATCACAATGCTAAGAACTTTTAAACTTGCTTAGCGACAGTAGCACAAGCTAAACCATTTATGTTGCTAGGCAACACTAAACAAATGCTACCTGAACGTTTTTAAAATTCTTCAGTTTTATTATTGCATCATGTTCCATTCCAAAAGCCCCAGTTTGGCCCCGGTTTGGCCCTGGTCAACTCCGGGGCCGGCCTGAGGCCATTTGAGCCCCGGCCCCGGTCTGGCCCTGACAGTGGAAACGGGGAAAGTCTGAGGCTTTACCCCAGACATCGGGGTTTTACCCCGTAGTGGAAACGCACCAATAGTGTATCAAGTAGAATTACTTCATGACATTGGTCTTTGCTATAAATTTTCATTGGTTCATGCCTCAACTAAACTTACTCATTTTTTCAGTGTAAAATGTTGCATTCATTATTGTTTGATGTTTTACATTGATACTTGCATCAATGCATTGATATTTGCATTTATGGATATTCTTCTGTCCACAGTCAAGGTGAGCTGATGTGATCTGGGAGGATAGGAGAAGATGAGCCTGCTACAAGGAGGCATCCAGCCACAAAAACAAACACAGAGGTAGGAATTGAGGGGTATAACTTAGTAAAAGAAACTGAAAAGCAAACACTACTAACTTTTTTTGGTACAGTAAACAGATTTTGAACGTTCATTTCTGGTTTTGTTGTTGACTGTGACTGGGACCAACAGTGACTGTTCCTGCGACATTCTGTGAGGGGAAAAAAATCACAATTCAGTTGAAAACTAGCAAAGTGCTCAGAGAGCGCAGTCCTCTGCCAAGGCAATGTGATCACAGTCAGTGAATGAATCAGTTCTCACTCATCCCAATACACATGTTGTACACAGACAGACAGACAGACACAAGACAGACGAAAAAATAACCTCCTTGGCAGAGGCAATAAACTGGCGTGTTGCATCTGGGAATTGAACTTAGGTCACCTCTGTGACATATGTCAATGCTACCACAGACCAGTGTTGGGTAAGTTACTTTAGAAATGTGTTACAATTACAAGTTACCTCATCAAAAATTTAGGTACGTAGGTACGCCATCCTACGTACCTATGCTAAAAGATTTTTACTTCCGCACAGTAGTCTGGACCAGCCTGCCAACTTCGATTCGCGTTCGTTTAGCCAATCAGCACGCAGTTTAGAGCGATGTCTCTGAACTTGCCTGAACGCATTCGTTATTCCCCCCTACTTTCAAATTACCTTTTCAAAATTGGTACATGACATTAACATCCATTATCTTGAGGACTTATTGCCGCTACAATGTCAAAGTAAATTGGAATTAGCCAGCGATCTGTTACTGCTGAACGCGGTAGTTGGAGGTGTCAGTGCCAGGTGAGAGAAAACGTCATATCCAAACGGAAAAATGTTTCAATTGCATTGTTCCAGACTGTATGACGGAGTCAACAGTCAGCTTATTAGCCAGGCTACCACATAGCCACGGCAGTGTCAGACTTCACTACAAGCAAATTGTTAAAATAATTGGTGGGCATCACTGAAAAAGCAGCTGTCTGTTCGTCAGGGAATTGCTAATAAAATATGTGTGCACCTGCTCAATAGAGCTCATTTTTATATTCACACAGGTAACACAGGATCAGATGGTGACATTCCATTCAAATAAAACAAAAATAAATGAAACAAAAACAGTTGTTTTTCCAGTGTCGCAGAGCCACTAGAAGAGATCTTAAACTACCAGATGTGACCCCAATCTGTCAACTTCACTTATGCTGGTGTAGCATGAGGGTGTTATAATAATGTTCCGACTACGCCACTAGAGTTATCTAGACCAATTTCCCTTTTTGGAGGTGTAACTTAATACCCCTAGGTTGTCCAAAGCACACAGATTTGTTTGACTCTCGAGACAGGAAGCGTGTTTCCATGAAATTCATTTATTGAGAAAAGATATAAAAATACAAATATAAAATATAAAAAGACACTCAACACACAATGTGTGGACCACCTCAATGGTAAAGGAAGGGGAAGATCCGTTTCACCAATTGGCCCGAGATTGCAATAGACTTGTTTCACACCTGAACATTCCGACATTCCATGGTAGTAAGCTGAACATTCTATCATTGAAATGCATTGGATTTATGCCTCTTTCTGACTTGAAAAAAATGGGTAATAACATTTCAAACATGTTTAAATTCACTTTCCTTCAAATAATAGACATTTGAAACACACAAATTGGGAGGTCCTGAATAGATTGAAGCTTCATGCACATAAATGTAAAATAGAGTTTAGATTCGCTGCCCGAGCCCGAGCCCGGCCCGAGCCCTACCCGAACTTGGGCCGGGCCGGGCTGACATTTGCCGTCACTCTATCGGGCTCGGGCCGGGCCGGGCCGGGCTCGTGATCAATGTTCCATAAATAGGCCTATGCTTTATATATGGGTTTTTTTTATTATTATTTAGCCTATGACGCTATATGGTGTGACACCCAGTAAGGTTGTATGTATTATGGTTAAGTAACTCAGCAAAAAGTGTTATCTAAGCCTAAGGTGATTAATAGAAAAAAATGTTTGGACAGCTCTGCGCAGCGTTGAGCAGCACCTGTCAGCTGCGCTCTGTCGGCTACATCAGACCTATAACATACTACATGTATAAGGCTTCTAATGTGATGGGGGGGGGATTAAATAAATAACCCAGTCCAGTGGAAAGCATAAGGAAACATCAAGTTTGTTTGGTGACAGTAAAATCGTGCTTCTTTCGCGTGGGAACCGAAAGTGAAATACATCTGGAGAAATTACGGTGTTTCTGAATGCAATAAAGGTAAACGTTACAGCGCACAACGCATTATAACCTCCGTCTATTGCCAGAAAACTTCTGGTTATTTTTTTTTTTTTTACTTGGATTTCCCAGCATGACAGTCTAATTAATGAATGAGTAGCCTATCTAATATCTCAGTGAATGAGAGGTGCGCAGAGCTGTGTGTCAGCACACCGTAGCCTATGACAGAAAGACGTGGACCTCGCACAGTCATGAAGTCTTGTCAACAGGCAATATGCTTCAAGAATATGCTGAACAAATGTCTGTAAATCAATCCGGAATTGTTGCTGAACATGCAGTTACAAAAGTAGGCCATTATTAGGGCTATTTAACATGTCGGGTTTAAATCGGGCTCGGGCTCATTATCACACGTTATTTCTCGGGCCGGGCCGGGCTTGGGCAGAAAATGATCGGTCTTCGGTAGGGTGGGGCTCAATTTTTGGGGCCCGATCTAAGCTCTAATGTAAAACCACTTTTATCTACACGGGACCTCCAAATTTGCGTGCTTCAAATGTGTATTATTTGAAAGAAAGTGAATTTAGACTTATTTTAAATATTATTACCAATTTTTTTCAAGTCAGAAAGAGGCATAAATCCAATGCATTTCAATGGTAGAATGTTCAGTTTACTACCATGGACTGCTTTTAGAACCTCGGAATGTTCAGGTGTGAAACAAGTCTATTACGGTGCGCTCCGCCTGATAGTCCTACTACACTGGTAACAGACCTACCGATTATTAACCCCCGATTTTGATAAGATGGAACGTCAGGGCCAGTCATGGGTAGTCACGGGTAATCATGTATAGTCGCAAGTTTCAGTCGTGGCTAAAATCGCTATTTGTGTTTGGGTGACAGATTTGTAACGATGCGATTCTTCCCATTGTTGACACAATTACGAATGGGTCGGACTGAATCAAACATGTTTGATATGATCTTAACCAGTCCGTTCTGAGGTTGCTATGATACCAATTATGACATTAAAATGCCGTCAACACGATCGTTAGGTTTGCACTCATGAACGACTGTGTCTCTTACTCATTTTTTGCCTTGATTTTAAAAATAAGGGTAGAGCACACTAACAGACTAGGTGCACACTTGAATCAAAATTTATTTTCTCCGGAGTGGAGTCATACAGTCCCAAAATGCACAAATGTAAAGATATTGTTTGTTTTGGTATGTATGTATGGGAATGCTGTATTCTGTTGAGTACCTAGTAGTAGGTCTGAATAGATTAATTAGGGGAGGGGATTGCCTTTTTGCACAATGGATGCCAATTTTGCACATTTGCCCAAGTGTTTACAATGGCTTTTATATATGGATCATGTCCTATGTTGTTTGTTGTATGTCTGTTTTATTGTATGGATGTAACACCTCCTTTTGCCCACACAAATTTCTCCCCAGGGAGACAGAATAAAGCAAACCTTACTGTGCGTTCAGACCGAGACCGATTCAGGCGACATGGGCGACGGAAGTAATTGACTTTGTATTGGGACCGGCGATTTGGGCGACGAAACTTGGGTGATAAAATCAAGTTAAACTTCGGTTAATTTTATGTAATGAGCTATGATGCGGTTGGGCAATTACCAATCAGAATGTCGATTTACTGGTGAGATGCCAATAGAGTGTGAAAGTCAATTTGAGCCGTCTGCGGAGGTCTGGTTCCCGGAAGTGACTCCCCCTTTAATTTTGCCATAGGCGTTTCGAAAGGCCCGGTTCAAATAGGGTTCTAATTGTCCACTGTGTCTAACCAGCTACGGGGTACATGATAAGCAACTGATCTTTCGTGTCGAGTGAAAAAACAAACGAAAATACCAAAAAAAAACCTATGGTACAAACGTGTGTCCCTTTCATTTCCCCTCAGTGCAAAAAATACACTACCCATAAGCCACTACTTACTCCATGTCCAGCCGACGATTTCCTTTAACGGTCATTGGTATCTGCTCAGGTCAACGATAGCCACGCGGTTGTGCTCCGTCATCGAATACTAGTATTTTTTTGTCAATATCTGCTCTTTGTAAATATTTTTTTGCATCAGAAGCCAAATAACCATACACAACTCTTTATTCAACGTTATTTAAGTGGACCATTCGCTTGACGTTACCGTTAGCCTTGCTGGTAAGGTGTAGTCGTTAGCAATTTCCTCCAGGTCAAGCCTGGTAACGTTACATTAGCAAGGTACGTTAGCCAGTTAGCGATAGCCTATTAGCTAGGGACCAGGAAAACTAGCCTTTCATTAAGGTGCCGTGTTGCATGCGAGCAAAAATATATTTCCCTGCCTGCTCACTCCTCTTTATGGTCAGAGCATTTGGTTTTGTTAAACCAAGCATGTTAATCTCTGAATGTGATGTCAAATAAAATTTCAAGATCTTTGGGCTCCTTCCTCTTAGCCATGAGCTAAATGCTTTGCTAGCACAACTCACCACAACTTTCTTGTCCTTCATGCTAGCCTTGACAGAAGCCACAAGCTACCCCTGTACCACAGAACAATGCCCCGGTTTAAAATATTGGCTTTACTTTACTTTTCTTTAGCAGCAGCCCACCATGAACCTTTGTATGTTTCACAAGTGAAGAGACTGATGGTTCAGAAATATAATTTATTTTGAAATATGCAACATTACAAGGCAAACAAGTCATAGGCTACATTTTCGGTGTTTAGGCTTGTCCGACCTGCAGCTTGCATCAGCGTCAGCATCGGTGATATTAAAGCCTACATTGAACACCATACCTAAACAAAACAAATAAAGTAAAAGGGCAAAGTAAGACACAAATAATATAACCACAACAGACGTCAAGGGTTGTCATATAATCATTTCTACTATGAGAAAACAAACATGAATCGTAGCTGCTCATAAAAGCTACCATGCTGTATATCTATGTCTATGAGCTATGCTAACCACATCGTAAACTTACTTTTCATAACGCAGTCATCCGAGTCGTGGGAATGTCTGAATCTCTTAACACATCGCCTAAACAAAATAAATAAAGCAGCAAGAGGAAATAAGACACAAATAGGTTAAACGAACCACAACAGGCTATCATAATTATATTTTACTATTGAGTGATGCATCATCTTGTTAACTATACTACAGCTAACACATCGTTTGAAACTTTGATGCGGTTTACCAAAACTTAACTTACACAGTCTTGTAATTAATTATATGCATTATATCGATACCAAAACAAATCGTATCATATAATATCACATCATATGATGATTTTACACAAACCAAACTTACCTGAGGTCGTGATTATACACAGCCGGTTTGATGGAAGCACTATCGGGAAGATGGTGCGTGCTGTCTGGGAAGCCTACCGCTGGCGTCCGTTGCTGTCAATGTCTAGCGGTCCCCCAGAGCTCTAGAATAGCAACATTAGCACTAGCATAGCAAGGGCTGATCATCTGCACCAACGTTGTAACTAACGTTGATTTTCGCGGAGCTTCAAAAAGGTCCACCAATCAGATACGTTGCAGTGGGATTGTGGGATTGCTCGGGAACATGGGTAATGAAGTACTTCATTGGGACATCGCAGAAAAAGGACCTTTGTTCAGAAACTAAATTGAGATCTCATGAACTTTTGGTGTCTAGGTAAGCACAGGCACTCATTATGTCTTGCCGTAGCTAGTTAGAAATGTAGAATGCGTGGTTAAGACAGCGTGGGTTATAATCAAATTCTCACTCGCCCCGACGAACGCTAAAGACACTTCCGGAACCTCACTTCCACACTCTATAGAGAAGCAGGATTAACGTTTGGATGCTAACGTCATGGGCAAATTTGCTCAAGCGATGTTTCTTGGGAGTCTTCGGCGACTCTTGGCAATTTATCGGTCTCGGTCTGTACGCACAGTTAAAATTTGAACCTTAAAGGGGGATTAGTGGCCCCGCCTTATGCAATCAGCATGTGAAAAGAAGAAAATACATTCATGATCTTTGGGATAACCTAAATGCCAGGAGTTATGGTGTGTGTTGAGGGAGGGAGGGAGGGAGGGAGGGGCAGGGGCAGTGTGTGCAAGTTACTGGTGCCATGGCAGAAGCTTTCTGATTAGCACAGCTGATGTTTACATTTGCCAAGTCAGATTAAAATTAATGGAATAAACGTGTATCCTCTCGTTCCTTTTCAAAATGTTATTCAAGAGAGCTGGAGTTGATAAAATTAAAAAAAAAGAAAAAAAAAAAGTTTCTCATTTTGAAAACCTTTTTGTCAACTTTGCCTATGTATAATGTTTGCTTAAATGAACACACTTACTGAAATGTTCGACTATATATAATGTACGTTTTGGAGGCACCTCGTAAACTGATCTTGTGGAGGCTGGTGTTGAATTTGTGTCCTCCTCTCCTCACAAGTCTCTTGCGTTCTAACATGTGTGTTTTGTTTAACATCTGTGTTATGTTTGCTCAGGAGTCCTTTGAATGGGCCGGGTTCCATTGCATCCAGTGAATCTAGTGGCCCATCCATGAAGAGTGATGACTCCCTTCGACTTCCTCCGAAACTCCGAGGGTAGGATATGCCATATATACAGATACTGTACACTCACTAACATGACTCATAGATGATGTATCCTGATGGACCAAACATAATGTCCCAGAGGTGTTCTATCAGGTGTAAGCCAGATGACCATTCAATTGTATCAATTTCTTACTGCCTGTGTAACGGAGGCCAGCTAGCACGGCTAGCTCGGCGGTAGTGTGTAAATCCTCATCACCCAATTCCATGGGCGCTTCTAACACGCTGAGTTAGAAGCTCGGGCTTGCTCAGTTGGTTAGAGCGTTCCACTCCGACGCCGGGAGTTTGTAGCTTGCGGGGTGGCGGGTTCGAGACCCGTGTGTGGTGCGGACTGCCACCGGCTACATTGGTGCCGTGACCCGGATGGGAGTGAGGATTTGGAGGGTGAGTGTAACGGAGGCCAGCTAGCTCGGCTAGCTCGGCGGTAGTGTGTAAATCATCATCACCCAATTCCATGGGCGCTTCTAACACGCTGTGTTAGAAGCTCGGGCTTTAGCTCAGTTGGTTAGAGCGTTCCACTCCCACGCCGGGAGTTTGTAGCTTGCGGGGTGGCGGGTTCGAGACCCGTGTGCGGTGCGGACCGCTACCGGCTACACCTGCATACACTTGCCACATGAGGAGGAACCAAGGACCTACCATTAGAGTTCTCAACGGGTCGGGTCTGCCCGACAAACCTGACGGGACCCACAGGTTCGGGCTGGGTATGGGCCGAAAACGTAAGCAGATGACTCGGGTCGGGTCGGTCCTCAGGCTTAATCTTTTCGCTTAATCTTATCGCTGGGCTTAATCTTATCGCTGCTGTTTACCCTGAATCGTGGTGAATTTCCCAATCAATAAAGTAGCCTAGGCCTATCTATCCATCTATCTATCTACCGTAACGAAAGTCTGGCGGGGACAGACGTGACGCGAGCACAATGGCAGGTGAAGGGAACAAGAGGTAGCCTATGCGTCTGCATTAAATTCCCTTCGCAGATTTCCTTTCCTTGAGGAGATGCATCTTTGTTCACGATTGAATCAGGCTTATCACTTGAACTAGAACAGGCTAGACTTAACAGTTGACGGCGACTTTACTTGCTGTGAAATAATTCTTGGGACATTATGCGTTGTTTCACAAGTGTCGGTATACAATAGGCCTACATTGCATTGCCTAATGTGCAAGGAGATCGCTAAATGATTACAGTTAATGCACTGAAAGTTATTAATAAGCTTACTGAAAACTTACTCTTCCTGAAAATGATTATATTAATTACAGTTTGAGGAAGAGATCATGCTGTAAGTCTCTCATTCTTGTTCTTCACCTGCCATTGTGTTCGCGTTTTCGCAAGTTATGGACAAGTTATCGACTGGATAGTTCAGTTGTAAGGGAGAATGGTGTGCAATCAACACCATATTACTGGCTTAAACAGACGATTTTAGAAAATTAAATACCACCCGAAACTAAAAAAAACAGACCAAGCCTCTGAGGATTCCAAAAATTAGGCCTAATAGCCCAATTATTGTCCAATGAATGTGGTGGTTTCAGATCAGTCACCCTTTCGATGACAATGGCAGGCTATTTTATTAATCACTAGCATATTTTAATTCTCACAAACCGCGCGAATCTAATGCAATGCGGATGATTATTTCCACAATTTTATGAATTTATAAATCACCATGTATTAAATAAACAAACACTTAAGTTGGTTATTAAATAACCATAGATATGTAGGCTACTCAGACAGACCAGTAGAGATGATTTATGTCTTGTAATAACGAATGTTCAATAATAATAAAAAGTGGAGATGCAAAGATTTCAGCGGCTGTAGCCTGGTCTAAACGACTGCTCCCCGTGGCCTAAACGACTGCTCCCCGTGACCTAAACGACGGCAGGGGGCTTAAACAATTCTTGCCTAAATGCAAAAGGCCTAATAGACCTGTATATTATTGCATCGGGCCGTGGGCCGGGTTCGGGTATATAATTCATATTGATGTGTCGGGTTACATCGGGCTCGGGCTTTGAAAGCCAAGGGCTGGCTCGGGTTGGGTTCTAATTTTCTGGCCCGTTGAGAACTCTACCTACCATGGGTTCAAGAATTTTGTTCCAGTACCTAATGGCAATGAGACTGCCCATTTCAACCCGTAGACGTCTGTGCATCTTTCAATGAGACCTGACTGACTGACCACCAAACCTGCCACGCTAAATGTTGCAGGCAGCATAGCTTACATGTACCAGGGGCTCAGGGTGAACCTGCTCTCATCTATGAAAAGTACAGTGCACCAGTGGCAGTGTAAGGAAATATTAGGGGACCTTATTCCCTTTAAGGCATGTTCTGAACTGGACAGAGGCATGTGTTAGTGGTAAATATTGCAAGTAACTACAATTAATCTGACCCCATAAAATTAACAGGTTGACCTCAACTATTACCAAGTAGTTTACCAACTAGAGAAGCAAGGATGGCATGTACATTAGAGAAAGGTATGCTGAATACTGGTGGAAAATGGAATGGTTTGTTTAGTAATAACCCATAACCTTAAATGTATCAGTAGCAGTTACAATCAAACAGAAGCATAAACAGAAACGGATAACCCAAAATAAGAATAACCAAAATCAAACAGAGAGAGAGAGAGAGAGAGAGAGAGAGAGAGAGAGAGAGAGAGCAAGAACAGGTGACCAGCTGCAAAGGTGAGAATGGCTAGAAGTTAGAGTGGCCAAAGCAGCCCAGGGGGGTATATCACAAAACTAAGATAGGGGATTTAGACAGGCTTACCTCTTTGTTAAGAAGGTCATGTTAATGAGGTCTAGCCTAAGACATTGATTCCAGGGTGTGGGTATAATGCCTTACAGCAGAATTGCTTTTTTTGGTGTTTTCTATCAAATGCAAATAAGATAGAGTGCTGAGCAACGAGCACAGGGTTTCCAATTGTTTGGGCAGAAACATTCACATCAGTGGCCTGCTGGATTCTGGAGTAAAAGTCTCCCATCCATCCAGTACCATTACTCTTTACATAGAAAATGTCCCTTGAGTAATCCTAAGACATCCAAGAAGTTTGCAATACGGCTGAAGTGGACTGATTTCTGGGGCCCGTCGCTGTCGGGGAAATTCTGTGCATGCTAAAAGTCCCTATTGACTTTGCATGGAGTTCTCTTGTAATGCATCGTGGGTCCGTCCATTCCAACAGCTCCGTTGCTTCCGTGAAATGGGAGGTGCAGGGGCAGTGTGTCGGAGAAGGCTGGCTGATGACGTAATGTGCTCTGCGTGTGTGTGGGGAGGGGCATAATGATGATAGGGGCCCGTCAACGATTCTCATTAGGGAGTTTAAGCAGCACAGAATTTCTCCGACTGCGATGGGTCACGGATGGCAGGTTAGATTTTCAGTGAATTCACACATAATATTGTTCTGTAATATATGTTTTGTATCATTTTATATGTTTTATGAAAGCGAATGGGGAATGTTGGATGACAAGACCCAAATAGCTGACACACAGGATGCCAAACCGGCCGGAGGTTCCAGATATGTTAACGCTGAACAAAGATGAATTACAACGTCGGAGGGGATTAATGACAGTACTGCAGCTGGTTAGTGTAGGTTAGCACGCATAGCAATAAGCCAGTGGAAACAAGGGTTACCCTCCGGAGCTACAACACTAGAGCTGGGCAGGGAGAAGACTGACCTGGAGCGGCCATGGACCAAAGCAGACGTTTTCTGTAGCCTTTCCAGCGTTTATATGGCCATCGCTATCAATATCCCCATTATAACCTGGGCGGAGGGAGATGCAGGGACCGTCTCTAAACTCCACTCCTATTACATGAGCTTTCACAGAAATGTATGTATGTTGAAACAGTCTCAGTCAGTTCGTTCAAATCAGGGCATGCATTCTTAAATAAATCCCAGTCCGTGAGACACTGAGTAGATTCCTGATTCCAGACCGGAACTTATTTCCGGTTTTGTTTTCCTCAGGACAGTTTTGTACGTCAGCCAAATACACAAAATTATGATCGGACAGTCCCAGTGTAGGTCTACTGTATGACTTATAAGCCTGTTTTACTGTGCCGTAGCAGAGGTCCAAGTATTTTGTGTACCTAGTCGGACATGTGCCATATTGATAAAAGTTACCGAGTGACTTCCCTGCCTTACAATGATTGAAGTCCCCCATAACAAAGTTTAGCGCGTCCGGGGCAATGCACAATATATATACATAGTGACAAATAATTGTGGAAATTCTCTGGGCAACTAAAAGGGTCTTAATGAAACATGAGTTCAATGTCGGGATCACACACAGTTTGCCTGACTGTAACTGTGCTGCACCAGTTCGGTGACCGGTTCAGGGACCGGTGACCCTGTCTTTTTAGCCTCTGGCGCACTCTGCCGCGTCTCCCCTTTTCCTCACTCTCGTCTGCCTTGACCCCTGGCCTCCCATGGAAGGGCAGTGTTTCCCACAGAATTTTCTGAAACTATGGGGGGCTCACCATTTCGATTACAATTACAACTTTGTGTAATTGTTACAATTTTGGCTTATTGGCATCCAAACTCATTGTTATATTTGTAACATTAGGCTATGTAATGTTACATCAGTGGAACATCATTGTAGCATTAGGCCATACACATGGCACAACGTCAACTTATTGTAAAATGTGTGCCATCAATAAAATTAAACTTTACAAAGAAAGGCTATTTGTTCTTAGTTTTAGCTTTTAAAAGCCAAAACGATTACACACCTATCAACAGGAAAAAAATCACCTGGGAATACAGAATAAGCCCAAATGCATTCACAGTAGCCTGCAAGACGTAGAGACAGAGGAAGGGAGGGAGCGTGTCTGTGTCTGTCAGCAGCGTGCGCCAAGCGCACTTGAGAGAGGGAGTGAGTGACTGTCTGTGCGTTTGCTGTCTTAATTTTAAATATCATAGGCCTACATTAGGTTACCCATAACCGCCATCAAATTGTAAATATTGTAACTAACGCATGGTTAGCGAGGGTAAATCAGCTAGAGTCGACTTTCAGGCAACTTTTCGCTTGGTAAACTGCCTAAACGGGCGGATAGGCTACTTTCTGCACAGGTAGAGCAGTAGTTAGGGTAGGCTGCATTCGTACGCATTGTTCACTTAACCAAATATTATATCAGAGTTTTAAAGTATCTCTGATTATATGTTCCCACGCTAGCTGCCTTTTATGCCCGCCAAGCTTGTTTCCGACATCGATACCAAAGAAATAACGCATTTTATAGGCTCTTGGTGGAACGCTATTTCACTGACATCGGATTTACTCATGTCAACGGACGTTTGATAAATAGATTAAAGATATTTTGTTACAAAAGACATTAACAGCCACTCATAGGCGACATCTTTGTCATTTTGTAACTAATTAATGGCTAACCTACTTCAGGCCTCAGAGCGGCACAGGTCTGCGCATCTCTTTCAACGTGTGTGTCAGCGCGTGTGCGAGATTGGAGAGGCGCAGCGCTGTAGATTCGAAAAGAGCCTTATGATATTTTTTCCACCTCAAAGAGGGCCTGAATAAGCGATAAGTCTGCATAAGTAATTAAAAGCAATGCAAAACTAAAGAGAAAAACTGAAACAGTGGTAGAATATGTGTTGGAATAGCGGATTTTTTTTTTCTCCTCCATCCCGTACGAACTATGGCGGCTCTCAGGAAACTATGGCGGCCCGCCATAGATTAATACCTGTCTGGGAAACACTGAAGGGCCATGGCTGATGATCTCCGCAGGGAAAGATCCTACCGGATCCGCCATAACTCCCATTCCAGTGTCTCTGAGCAGCAAAAGCACCTCCCGGTCATAGTGCAAAGGGAAATCCATGAGACACAGCCTCACAAAAACACAGCAAAATACAAGCCAGCCTACTCACCAAGACTGTCCACATTGCCCACTTCACTACTTGAACAATAAATTAATTATTTGCTGATGGTAGTTATTTATCCAAATCCTCCTCTGTTAGATGCCAGAAAAGTTTGTAATTACAATTCATAGGAATGCACGAGTTTAGGCTATGTTTTCTGCCCAAACCAGTCTCAAAGATGTGAATCACTCTCTACCAGAAGTCTTCACCGTCTCCCCCTGTGACCTATGATTCTATTTTGGAATGTTAATGGTCGTAAATGTTATTTCAAATTTTCATTTTAATGAAATTCAATCATTGTGAATCTCTTTACACCATGTCAAAAGTAAATGTTAACCTGCCATATGCCCTTTAAGCAAGTTAACGCTGCTACAGCAGGAGCTTTCTGATTAGCGCAGCTGATGTTTACATTTGCCACGTGACAGATTCAAATTAATGGAATAAACGTGTATCCTGTGCACTCTCATTTCTTTTCAAAATGTCAAGCGAGCTATAGATGATAAAATAAAAAAAATAAAAAAAGTTTCTCATTTTGAAAAAAAAAAAAAAACCTTTGTCAACGTTGCCTATGTATAATGTTTGCTTAAATGAGCACAGTTTCTGGAATAAAACCTTATGCTCAAATATGCAATGAAATAAAGAAAATATGTTTTGTTTTCTTTTTTGCTGTTTATAATTATAACTCACGCACCACAGCTCGAAACACGCGTTGTCGAGAATATGGGAGATTGCTTCTTTCCACGTTGCAGACCAGCTGGAGTGCAGATTGAGAAAATCAGTGCATGCTTAAAGTCCCTAGTGACCTAGCCAGTGTTGTGCCTGAACGTGTTCATTGAACGAATGTTCATGAACTCGTTCATAATTTTCTTGAACTTGAACTGAACGCAGGTATTAATGCTGAATGAACGATATTGTGAACGCGGTCATTCTGGTGTCTGTGAACGGTATGTTCACTCTTTATAATGTCGTTCAATGAGATCCCAGATGTCCAGACTTCTAGGCGAAAATCACACCATTAACAGCCCTGTATCCAAACCAGTCAATTGCTGCATGTCCTCTCTACTAGTGTTTAATGCCTGCCAAAGGTGCGGAGAGGCCAAGAGTGGTATTGCAGACCGACACAGATTTCAATCTCGCAATGTCAGTTGTTTGTTCAGCATTAAACTAATATAAAGTCTACCGTATAGAGGCTCACAGACGCCCACAAATAATATGGACTAAAACCTCCTGTGAGTGGAGAGAAATAAAGTCTTGTTCCGTTTGGAATAGAATAGTTAGCCCAGGGTTTCTTCCTAGAAATGAATTATTAGCAAAGTGTAGGGAGTTTTTCCTTGCCCCTGTTTCAGACATCACCAGCTCCATCATCTGCCTCCCCCCTGCCACCAGTGCCATCAGTAGTGCCATCACCTGAAACAACTCAGCTGTCGAAGATCTTTGTCAACGCAGCACCAGTCAGAGGCAAAGGCTCCAGAGAGTCCTAGAGGAGTACCTTGATGTTTTTGCAGCCCGTGATGAGGAATGTGGCCGGACAGGGTTGGTGCAGCACACCATTGAAACTGGCACTGCTCAGCCCATCCGACTCCGACCACACCGCAGGGCACTGGCCAAGCATCAAGCAGCAGAGCAAAAGATCAAGGAGATGGCAGAGGCAGGGATAATAGAACCATCAAGCAGTCCCTGAGCTGCACCAGCAGTCCTTATGAAGAAAAAGGACTCAACTTGGAGGTTCTGTGTGGACTATCGCCGTCTCAATGCCATCACTAAAAAAGACTCATACACACTACCTCTCATTGATGATGCTCTTGATCACATTGCTGCCTCCAGTTGGTTCAGTTCACTGGACCTTCTCTCTGGATATTGGCAGGTGGAGATGGCCCCTGGTGCAAAGCTCAAGACTGCATTCACAATTGGCCAGGGGTTGTGGCAGTTCAAGGTGATGCCTTTTGGGCTTTGTAATGCTCCTGCCAGTTTTGAACGGTTGATGGGATAGGTGTTGGAAGACAACCCTCGTAACCGGTGTGTGGTGTATTTAGATGACCTCCTGGTGCATGCAGCCAGCTATGAAGATGCACTGCAAAACCTTAAGGAGGTGTTTAATGCTATATGCCAGGCTGGTTTGCGTCTCAACCCAAAGAAATGCACTCTGCTGCAGACAGACCACAATCCTGGGTCATGTGGAAAGTGGAAAAGGGGTGGCCTGTGCCTCAAGATGAAGCTGGTCTGCGAAGCTTCCTTGGGCTGGCTTCCTATTACCAACGGTTTGTCAAGGACTTTGTCACAGCTGCTAGCCTTCTGTACTGGCTGACAGACAAGGGACAAGCCTTTGATTGGACCGACAGCTGCACAAGGTCTTTCACTGAGCTTCGAGAGGCCCTTGTGAAGGCGCCTGTCTTAGCATACCCTGATCACAGTCAGCCATTTATTGTGGATACTGATGACAGTAACACTGGGATTGGCGCTGTACTGTCCCAGGCAGGGGAAAATGGAGAGCGAGTAGTGGCCTATTTCAGTTGTTCTCTTAGCCGCCAGGAAAGGAATTATTGTGTCACTCGCCGTGAGCTACTGACAGTGGAGCAGGCCCTTCGATACTTCCGTCTCTACCTCTATGGCAAGAAGTGTCTCCACTCGATCAGGAAATGAAGGCCTATTATTCTCATTGGGCCACTCTTGTCTTGCAGAATGGACTGCTCTACAGGCGCTGGCAGGCACCAAACAAACAAGCCAAATATCTGCAACTGCTGGTGCCTCATATATGATATTCGGGGCTCCACCAGAGCCAGAGATCGAAGGCCGCAAAAGTATGGAATACTTACGCACACTACAAGATAGGCTGAAAGTGGTCCATGAGCTTGCTCGCACGGCGCTTGAAGAAGCAGCAGCAAAACAAATGTGGGCATATGACACTCACAGCAACCAGAAAGACTTTGTTTCTGGAGATCAGGTTTGGGTTCACTGTCCTGATCGGATAAAAGGACTGTTACCTAAACTCTGCAGTCACTGGCAAGGGCCATGCGATGTCCTCCACAAGGTTTCGGATGTGGTGTACAAGGTGTGTATGTGTGGTCGACGCCGTTGGACCATGATCCTACACCGTGACCGGTTAGCCCCATACCGATCACTGGCTAGGCCACAGGCTACTGCAGAGGGAGATGTCGACACTGGCTAAGGGTTGTCTGGAGGAACCAATCTCAGCCCCTAAGCCCAGGAACACATGCCCTTGAAGACCCTCTTGCACCTACCCCTGTACCCTCTTTACCTCCTACCTGCCCTCTGCAGGTAATGGCACCATCATGGCGACCTCAGCATCAGCACAGACTGCCAGAATCTCTGTGGGTCTTTGTATATGGACTGTGGGAGTCGCCTAGGGAGGCTGACTCCTTGGGAGGGGGCAGTGTGACAGCTGAGGAAACCTCTGCTCTCCCTAAGAGTGAGATCCTAGCAACGGGCCCCTAGCAATGAGTCCATAACAACTTGTCTAGCATCAGTTAGTTCCTGTGACTGTTACTCTGAGAATTATTCTTATATTTTATGTTGTACTGAAACAGTCACCCTGTTATTGAGGTGTTATGGTAAAGATAACAGGTACATTTAGGAAAAAGGCTTCTTCTGTTTTTTTTGCTGTCAAAATAAAACACAAATTCATCACAATATATAATGTACGTATATATTTGAGTAACATCCTAAACTGATCTTGTGGAGGCTGGTGTTGAATTTCAGTGCTCCTCTCCTCACAAGTCTCTTGCGTTCTAACATGTGTGATTTGTTTAACAGGTGTGTTTTGTTTAACATGTGTGTTTTGTTTGCTCAGGAGTCCCTTGAATGGGCCGGGTTCCATTGCATCCAGTGAATCTAGTGGCCCATCCATGAAGAGTGATGACTCCCTTCGACTTCCTCCGAAACTCCGAGGGTAGGATATGCCATATATACAGATATGCCATATATACACTCACTAACATTGTAACAAATCGCCTTTACTAAATGAAAGGAGAAATGCCACAACGCTTAATTTGTCACGGGAGGGCCTAAATTGCTATAGCTAGGGAAACGCTGACTGGCCTGCGTGGCTTATCAGAAAGTGAACAAAAACCCAATAGCACAAAGAGACATAAACAGATTGGCAGTTATATCACATTGACGGTGTATTGCACCCACAAGTAATGTTAATCACGGCAGTGAATCAATGGCAATGGCAAACAGCAAGTACAATCACGTCAATCCCCAACAAACAAACAATTTCCCCAATGCTCGGTTCACAAGAGATACAAAACGTTAACCACAATCAATACCCCCAGAGTCCCAAAGTTCGTGATTATGGATCCAAAAATATGAAAGTCAAAAATCTACAGCTGCAGTTGGTAACGTTGGTAACGTTACTTACAGTTTTGATGAGACGCCGCTTCGCAGCAAACAAGGGAACGCAATCTCACCAAGTTCGGACGTTTAGGTAATGAAATCTTACTTGAAGTAATCCACAAACTTTAGAATGAGTAAATCCACAACTGAGTAAATCCACAAGGCCAACGTCGTAGTAATAATCCATGCAAGCAGAAGAGGACAATTGCCTGCAGGCTCCAAACAGGAAACGAAACTCAGCGCGCGCCTCCTTAGCAGTTCTACACGAGGCATTTTAAAAGTCCCGCAATTTTCTCCCACGCCCACATTCGTTCATTCATAATTGGCAAACAGGAAACTTACACACATGACATTTCATACAGCGAGGAAACACATCAATAGCAACATTTTCTTTTTAACACAGTCATGTGAAAGGTGGTTTTAGGCGACCTTTACAACATGACTCATAGATGATGTATCCTGATGGACCAAAACATGATGTCTATCAGGTTTAAGCCAGATGTGACCATTCAATTGTATCAATTCCTTACTGCCTGCATACACTTGCCACATGAGGAACCAAGGACCTACCATGGGTTCAAGAATTTTGTTCCAATACCTAATGCAGGGTGTCCGCGGGTTTGTAAAAAGTTGTAAAAGGTAGTAAATGAAATTAGGCCAAATTAAGGCCAGTAAAAAGTAGTAAAAAAGTAAGAAGCGTCATCTGACGAGGTAGTAAATTTTTGAGCCCCCATCCAAATGACGCTATGAATTTTTCAATTTGTTTAACTTACATCTATCCTAACTCCTTAAATTACTAAACTTCTGTGGACTTCGCCTACTGTATTATTTTGCGTTGCGAGTGGAACCTGAGTGATAAGCTGCAGATGATGTCACGCCTGCCTACCGCTCTCGCGCTCAATCAATCTGGGTAGGCTACCTGCCCGATCTCTTCGCAAGTTCGCTATTTGTTAATTTCAAATAAAGGAACAGTAACAAAGGCTATGAAGATTAGACGACTTGAGGTAAAAGGCTGTGAGTGAAACTGTCGCCCCTTTTTGTTGTCTGTCACGTCATTAAGGACTTAAAACATCCATGTGGATAAATGTTGCACCAGAGACAGTGGGTGAAGCAGGTCATTGCGGATGAGAATATCCATCGAGACTATCTATCGCTTTCGCTAAACCCCTACAGCCTATTTATTATCAAACCGTTCTGCCGAAGCGCAAGAGGGAGCCGCAAAACATTTTAAATTTTGATGTTGAATTTGTCTGTCATCTGTTAAAAAGTTCCCATTTAGATGTCTAAATTACTTCCACTCTGTCTTTTGAGGCATAGCCTTCATGTTTTCATATCCGCTCACGAGACTTTGCCTCATAATGCCATACATTTCGGCTACATTATCCGTCAAAGCCCCGTAAGGATCAAAACGATTTCAAATGAACCGTCATTTTTGCTAGCTAGCTTGACTTTGCCAATCACCAGTGCTATGAATGAGGCTAGATTTAAGAAAATATAGCCAAATAGCACGTCAGTATTGATTTTTTTAAAAAGTGTTTCAAACATACAGTGATTTTGAGTATTTCAAAGAAATGTGGAAAGATCACTGAAGCTATTGTCAGCATGCGCCTGCCTGTGCGCTGAATTGCGCATAGGACTCATGAGAAATTAAATGGGGAAAGGCCAGACGGCTCTCACCCAATCCTGTTCTCTTATGATGAGCCCCGTAACCTTATATGTCCACATGAGTGATAAATATAAAGGTTAATAATAAACATATTCCGAACAATAATATATATGATCCTGAAAGTTAAAGTGTTGATGATGATGGAAGTATAGCCTAATACGGTGTCCTGACACAAGTAAGCTGTATCATAAACAAGAATTTACAGTAATTTAGGGGTGCTGTGAATGCAGAAAATGTTGATGGGGTGCCTTGAGCTCAAAAAGTTTGAGAACCACTGGACTAAAGCAAAAATAGATACAGTATTTCAGATTTTAGTTGCATTTTTGTCATGAAGTGTCCCCGAATTTGTACAGTAGGTTGCATAAGGAAAGAGAGGGGGGGGGGGGGGGGGGATCCTATCCAGGCTCCTGTAATTTAGGGTATCTACTTCTACTGTATGTACTGTAACCAGAAAGAATCATTGTGGGTTTTCAAACTTTGGCGGCATAGCCTAATATTGACAAACTAGAAAAGCACTGAGAGAGCGCAGACCTCCGCCAAGGCAATGTGGACAAAGACACAACATAAATTCCAGATTGTGTTCTGGATCACTGATTGTACCAAAATTGTCGGAATATGTAGGATGCCACCGCCCCTAAAGACAAAAAAGGTGCGCTGCTAGATGTTGTGGAGGTAGTAAAAATATTGTAAAAGGCAGGAAAATAGGTAGTAAATGGTAGTAAATTCAGCACCAGGATTCCTGTATATACCCTGTAATGGCAATCAGACTGCCCATTTTAACCCGTAGACGTCTGTGCATCTTTCAATGTATATGTCTCCCAAGACCATCATTGACTGACCACCAAACCTGCCATGCTAAATGTTACAGGCAGCATAGCTAACATGCAGATGCTTAGGGTGAACCTTCCCTCATCTGTGAAAAGCACAGTCCAGCAGTGACAGAATTTTGGTGTTTTCTATCAAATGCAAATAAGATAGAGTGCTGAGCAATGAGCACAGGGTTTCCAATTGTCTGGGCAGAAACATTCACATCAGTGGCCTGCTGGATTCTGCCACTCTGTGGGGCATGGGCAGTATTCATCCTGTTTGTCAAAGGAGCAGATATTGGCCCAGCTGATTTGTTGAAAACCTTCTATAGCCCTCTCCAATTCTTAGGCTGCGTTTACACTGGCAGTTCAAATCCCATTTTTTTGCTCACATTTGGCACATCCGATCTGTTTGATGACAGTGTAAACAGATCAGATCCAGATCCAGGCCTCTTTCATATGTGGTCATAAATCAGATATGTATCGGACATGTGTTGTGTATGTGTATGTGACAGCAGTCTAAAGAGATCGGATATTCCCTACCATTGAGTAATTTTTCCTCCTCAAATGTGCCTGTATTAATGAGATGAGATCGCAAAAGAATCCATTCCACTTGGTGATATTTGAGGCACCTCTGTCATTAAGTGATGTAGAGCAGCTGTGTGCTCTAGGACACAATGACCATTTGCCCTACTGGTCAGGGATCAAAACAACTCCTTTGGTTTCAAGCCAAGTTCTAACTAATAGTATATACATTGCCCGGCATATACATGAAGGATATTAATTCCAAACTGCCCCATATTCACTGAACAGTGTGAAGTGCATGACGAACCAAGACATTGACGTGTCAGATCTACGATCTCTGGGCCAGAAATGAGAGTCGTATACCTTGCCCACGACGTTATAAAAATACACCATGATAAACGTTGAAATCAAACTTCTTCCAAAAGGAAAAGAGTCCGGGCAAAGTTGAGTGCAAAAAGTACAGTTTATTCTGTCAGAGAACCAACATCATAAACCGGAGCAAGGATCCGAAGATTCTGCTCCCGAACACAGAAAGTGCCTGCCTTTTATACATGCAGGGTGCTTATGTTTTTTTTCAATGCTGGTAACACAAATCTCTAACTACTGCTTTTGGAACCATCATACAGCTCTCTCTCTCTCATACTCTTCTGCACAACATTCTGCTGAATAAGAGCTGACACATTTTATCAAAGAGGCATGTAATATATGTGAGATATTGTTGAAGAACTTAGAACAAAGCTGAAATCTAGCCTGCTGAGTTGGCAATCATAATTAATCCTTGATATCATCAATGCTCTTATGGTGACACCTTAATAACTCATCCCTATATATGTGGTCTCCATTCGGTACAAAAGCGTAATCCTTAAGTCATGGAGGAGGACAGTAATCAAGAGATATCATGATTGGAGTGGTAAATAAAATAATGGAGTGGTGGAGTAGTTTTTTTGCCTGGTTCACTTGGAGGTCAGCCATCACACCTGCATTATAGCCCTCGAATAACCTCTCTGAACTTTCTATGACCCTCCTAGAGTGGAGTGTTATGCACTCAGTCAGATTGTGATATTAAGAACAATAATTTGTAGCATTTCCAAGCTTGCTGTCTTAGGGGCATTACACACTATGCAAAAAAGTTAATTAGTATACATATTGTATATTGGTATATCAGAACCGTGATGACTTTCTTCTACCCGAGTATTAGTATGTTTAGGTCACACTCAGAAAATTACTCTACAACATAAGGACCCAGGTTCACATTAAGGATGTTGAAATTTAGCCTTTATCTACTAACATGTGTGATTTGTTTGCTCAGGAGTCCCTCGAATGGGCCAGGTTCCATTGCATCCAGTGAATCTAGTGGCCCATCCATGAACAGTGATGACTCAAGAGGACTTCCTCCAAAACTCGAAGCAGATATGGCAGGGTAGGAAGCAGATAAGCCATCTTTCAACATTCTGTCCCTGTTGCATCTCTTCATATTATGCTGATTTAGAAAAAGTATTTAAATGAAAAGAAACCTTCAGATTAAAATGTTAGCTATCTTTGCAGTGAATGGCTAGTCTGCCTTACATAATTCTGAATGTTTGTCTCAACTGTTCACTACTATTTTTTTATGGGTAAAATGTCAAATATTGTGTGTGACAATAGGGAGAGCAAAAACTGTCACAACTGTACTCAGTGTACCTTACACCAATTCAAATATGATTTCTGTAGTCCACTTAAAGGGGCCATATTATGCTTTTTTCAAGCTAACTTGTTTAGCTCTAATGCTCAGAACAGACTGTTTCTCATGGGGACATGTACCAGGGCCGTATTCAAAAGCGCCGTAACGGTGCATTACATAAAATAAAACATAAACAATGTTGGGCTGAACATACTGTTGTCACGTCAGTGCAGCAACAATGGAAGCCTGGAGGGCCATTCTGCTTGTGATGTCAGACAAGGAAATAGCTGAACTAGACAACAGTTTAAATGCATCATTGTTAGGAATACTACAAAATTATAATATTACCACTGCTTGTGCTGTCACCAGAGGATTATCCAACACAACATTGAATTTGTGTTAATTTAGCACTAGCGCTTTAAATCTCAGAGGTTCCAATACACCTACATGCTGATTGGTGAATACCTCTGACACACCCATCAAACGAGAATGAACTACCTCAGAAGCATGTTGCGCACCGGTGTGCAGCGTAATGAGCAAACTCATCATTCAATTAGGCTAACGTAATGCATTACGTTATGCCGTTGAAGGGACCCCAGGAGGCTATTCAAAATGGCCGTAACGTTGCATTACGTTGAACCCAACGCAAACGGCGTCGGGCTGAACATACTGTTGTGTCACGTCAGTGCAGCAGCAATGGAAGCCTGGAGGGCCATTATGCACGTGGTGGCAGGCAAGGAAATAGTTGAACTTGACAACAACCTCAGTAGTTTAAATGTATCGTTGTTAGGAATACTACAGAATGATAATATTACCACTGCTTTTGCTGTCACCAGAGGACAATTCAACACAATATGAATGTGTGTTATATTTAGCACTAGCGCTTTAATGCTTAGTTTACACTACCCCGGGTCTTCGAGAAACCGGTTATCTTCCCCTCCCCCGAGTAAGAAAACAATCGCATTTACACAAACATCAAAAACGGCTAAGAAAGGCTGTGACAATTAACCACCACGTCACAGTTTTATCAAAGATCTTTCAAGGGAGCAACATCGTGGCAGATGGCCACAAACGTGAAGTGTTTCGGTCTGCATTAGCAGCAGTGTCACATTAACGTTACGTCACATCATTAACATTTTCCCTTAAGAAATTATAGAATGATATTAATGTATGTGTGCCATAATATTGTCTGTGATCATTAATGAAACCAACAAATGACAATTCAATCGCTCCTCTGCAAAACAATGTTGTATGAACCAAGTCTGCTTTTTAGCTTTAGACAGAGAGGGTTTGTTTGGCAGTTACCATGACGACATAGCTATATGCTAACTATAAGCTAGTCGTTTTGGACTTTGCTCAAACCTCACATATTGCTGTAAACTATGTTTACGTTTGCCCTGTCCAGTTAAAATGAACTCAGTAATGTTACCCGCAGGCTGTCAATAAATTAAATCTCAAATATAAATGTAAAACATTACGTTAGCTAGATCGCTAGCGTTAGCTCGCTAACAACTTGAAATTTTAGTAGGCTATTTACTGCCTGGCAGCTTCATCTGATAGAAATACCAACAGTAACAGTTTACAACATTAGTCTTGAAATCATGTTTAACACTTACAGAATATGAGAGATACATGCCAAAAAAACCTGATAACTCCAAAAAGACGATTTATTGGTAAAAGTCCTGACATCATTCAAAACTAGGTGGTGCCCCTTGTGAAAATAGAACTGCTATGCGCGAACGCAGGTGCTTCTCGTTTGATCCAACAGTCTTTGGTGCTAGAGCTCCGGTTATGGGTAGTTACACAAATCTCTGAAGACGGGGTTCTCCGACATCTCCACCTTGCCCGGAGTTTGTGGGATTCTCCGTCTTCACCTTCGGGTAAGTGTAACAGAGAGGTGCAACCGCAGAGAAACATGTGCGTCTTTATGGTTATCTGTGTTTGTGTAAACGGGGTCTAAATCTCAAAGCTTCCAATACACCTACGTGCTGATTGGTGAACACCTCTGACACACCCATCAAACGAGAGTGAACTACCTCAGAAGCATGTTGCGCACCGGTGTGGAGCGTAACGGGCAAACTTATCATTCAATTAGGCTAACGCAACACACCGGTGCGTAACAATGTGCCGTTGAACGAACCCCTGGTAACTAGAAACCTGTAGCCAACATGATGAGGATTTCCCTTGTAGCCTATGACAGGCCACCCATCAATTAATTATTTTCATTGTTCTCAGCTGCAAAATGGCTGCCAACTTGTCTCTTTTTATTTAACGTAATCATCCATTCTCATTACCTTCAGCTGCTTAATTGGCTGCCAATGTTGTAGGACCCCACTAGGGTTTAATCCCGGGACCTGGGATTTCCGGGAAATATGATGACAACTATTTCCCGACTCCCGGGAAAAGTCATGACACGAAACCAGGAAATTAATCTGATAAAAAATCTCAATGGCGTGCATCTTATTGGTGTCAATAGAATATGCCAACCCTAAGCTCAAGAGTTCAATTGTGATATCACAGCAAAGTGTTTAAGCTAAGCCTTTTTGTATTATTATTTTAAATCAGGCCATCGTTTCTGGCTCGTCTCATGATTTTCATTCTCTATAAAGGCATGTTGAAACTTTTACAGCCGAAATTACAAACAATCTTATATATTCTATATTCGCTAGGCCTACATAAACATGATATACATGGAAATTTAATGTGGGTTAAATCGGTCAATTTAATTTGTATGGCATGTAGGGGAAAGTCAAGTGCCCTTTTGGAGATGTCTCGCACAGAGATAGGAGAAGGACGTAATTAACAACAACAAAAGAAAAACAAAACAAAAAACGCAGATTTTCCCGGGATTCCTGGGAAATGGGTCGCCTTATCCCGGGATTCGATTCATGTCATTTTCGGGGAAAATATTAAACCCTAGACCCCACCCACCTTATTCTGTGACATACAGTAGGTACTAGGTGTAGGAGGTTTCATTTTCATGTTAATTTGTCTGTCCCATTGATTCTGAACAAAATAACAGTTCCTGACAATGAACAGATGATTAAATGATGGGCGAACATCATCTGGAATTTATTTTGTATATATATCACAACTTGATTAGCTAAGATACCTGTGTGAAGCTGGCCCCCCTCAAACCCAAAATGCTGAAATAACACTGCAGTCCATTTGTGCAGGTTTGTGCTGTAAATATTTGCGTTTGTGCTATTAAAGCTTTTGAGTAATTTAGAAACACATTTTCAATACAAACGAACAGTGTTTTTTCAGCATTTTGGGTTTGAGGAGGGTGGGCAGCCTCAAGCATGTCCCGATAGAGACTGTTTGGAGTGATTTGGACGTGGAGGGGGGCTGCATGACGTCACATGTCCGAAAACGTATTTTTAAATTAATCAAAGGTGTTAATAGCACAAACGAAAATATTTCCAGCACAAACGCAGCACAAACGAACTGTGTGTCAGTGTTATTTCAGCATTTTGGGTTTGAGGGGGGCCAGCTTCACACAGTTGATTAAGATTGGTTGAATCTCATTTGCAATATGGCTGGAACTTGAACTAAATTATGACTTCACATTAACTAATGTAACCAAACACGAAGGGATGACTGTCCCAAGAAAACCCCTAAAAAAAGAAAACCCCTAAAATAATAGAGGGGAAAAACACACTTTCTGAAACTCTCCCATCTAGCCATCAGTACACCAGTACTCTTTACATAGAAAAAATGATGTCCCTAAAAACAAAACAAAATAAATCTTAAAGCATTCATTTTGGCAGCACTAGTTCTGACATGTGTGACTTATTGTCTCAGCTCCACTGCATCCGGTTTATATATTGACTTACCCATGAAGAGTGATGATTCAAAAGGACCTCCTGTGAAAATCAAAGGGTAGGTATGCCACATACACCCTAACTTCCAATGTCACATATAATCCTCTTGGAAACCACAATGAATATTAAAATGAAATTAATGAAAACTTTAGACACCATGGCCCTCAGCCTAACAACTGTATGTTAGAAAATTGTGCATACTCTCATTCCCATGCAAAACTTGGTATCTAGCAATCTGAATGTGAGATAGAATGAGAGGTATTTATGCTCAGATCCATGTCATGCTAGGACGTATGCACGATTTCAAGTTTGGAGATCACGGCACACACAACATTTCTGCTAGCGAATTGTGAAGTTATTAATATTCCAAGCCTAGGTAAGTGGCAAGTTAAGTCAGAGGTAATGGTAAACCAAGCTCAGTGCAACTACTAGCAGAGCATCTGATTGACCTCCAGTCAAAGTGAGTATCTGTTTTCTCCTCAAAGTGAAGAAAAAAGGAAAAACGACCCCAATGAGCTTTTTGTGGGCGTAACCAGACTTGCCCTCTGTAACAATGTCGCAAATTCTATAAGGCCTCCGATTTGAGAATATGTGCCATTTAAATTATGCTCACTTCTCCAGCTGCATTAACCATCACAGGTTCTTTCTTATGCTGATATTTGAATTTCCACATTTGTTTCATAAATGAGGGCCCTTGTGCTTGCTATTGCCTGACAACACATACTTTTGAAATGTTCAATGTTTTCTGTACTTTTAGGCCTGGATCCATAGATTCGGATTATTGTTCTATGTCAGTCTCCAGGTAGAGTATACTGTCATTTATACAACGTTTCACTCTTTAGGTAGAGTATAGTACTCATACACATCCTTAAAGGAAAGTACCAGAGTGAATTCAAGCATAGCCCTGTTGAAAGAGCTTGCTAAATGCGCTAGTTAGCGACTGGAACAAAATAATTTGGTACAGCACAGACCGAACGCAAACACGGAAGCGAACAGGCACTTTACACTGGATCAATGGGACCTGACTATTGGAAACCGAAAGTAAGATCTGAGGTTACATTGACTCAATGTAAAGTGTTTCACGTTCGCGTTAGGTCTATGCTGTTCGAAATTCTTTCATTTCATGCAAAATATATTGCTGTTTGAAGGCTCGTGCAGCAGGGCTATGCTTAAACTTACTCCGGTATTTTCCTTTAATTAATTACATAATTAGCCAGTCTATTTAGGGCTTTCACAAGACACACAGGAGAGAGATCAGATCAGATTTAGGAGTGACAGTACAGTTTGTCATTTAACAATGAGTAATATTTCTTCATGTTTATATTTTTAGTTAGGCCTATTTCTATATATATATAATCACACTAAAAAACACTGTACAAGATTATACATTATGCATACATTACATTTTGTTCATTATAGCTTTGCCTTAAATGCTGCACTGACCCAATTGAAGAGTAATGTTCTTTGTTACCTTACCTAGTTATTGTATAGGTTATAAGTGACCAACTTTGAATGTATTGTAAGCCCAATGTTTTATTTTACCATCGAAAGTCAGATTTCATAGAAACAATGCGGTCATCCGCTGGAATTAATCAACAATATATTAGCCTAGTGCTTTGTGCTTTCTGTGATAAATTCTTGGGCTTTGCAGGGTGCAATCAAGTTGCATGAGTAAATGTACCGACATGCAAAAGTAAAAGTTGATTCTCCATGTACCACTGAGACTAGTAATGACCAGCATCACTGGGAAGCTGAAGAAGTAAAGTTTTAGGTCTATTATGTCAATAGAGTCATGTAGTTCACCGCATTAAGAACTTTGATGAGCTTATGCGTATGTTTTTTGATCCAATTGTCTGAACGCGCTCGGCCGGGAGAGTGGCACAGCTCTGAAATGGTGCACGCAGATCTACAAAAGCAATTCTTAAATTGGTAACGCGTGAGGAAAAGAAACTGGACGTGAGAGTGCTGGTGGTAATAATTTTGAAAAGCTAATTTTTAAAAGGGCCTTTTGAACCCATACAAAAAAGATTTATATGAAACTTACATTTTTCCTACATGTTGTATAAGAATCTTATATATATTTTATAGGGGACTCAAAGCTCATACAAAATCCATGTAAAATGCACATACTGTGAAACTTCATTGTACAATGTTTTTGTTATGTTGTATAAGAGTCTTATATGGGGTTTATAGGGGACTCAGGCCACATGCAAAATCCATATAAAATCCATATAATGTGAAACTTATACAACTTTGCACCATGTAAGAATTGTATATGACATAGGGTTGGGACTTTTCAGAAATTTTCATGTTCGATTATTCAGAAAGTTAACAAACAGTTAATCGATTATTTGCGAAAAAAAAAAAGACGTCATTTGCCCACTTTCAGAGCAATAGTCTACATACATGGGTTTGCGCCCATCTTCCCCACGCAAATTAATGTAAAAAAACGCACATAAAATGACTTATATTTCTCCAAAGTTATTAAGGAAATACAGCATTTTGGCCTTCCGCAGCATGAGAGCGAAAGGATCAGTGTGCATTAAGGTGCGAACCTGCACCACATCAACCGTGTAGACCTGGTTGCGATGTTTAGGGATTTCGTGAAGGGATTTCGTGAAGGAATTGACCGTCAGTTATTAGAGCTCTAATGTAGCTTTTGTTTATGCTGTTAAATATTTTTTTTCGACTGTACTTTTATCCAGAGCTTAATGACGTCCCAGATTGTGAAATAAGAATCCAGCTCTTGGCTAGATTTGTCACAATGTTTTGAATGCAGCATAGGCTATCATGAGCATTTTTGAATGCACGACGAAATATGGAACTTTTCTGACCAAAATTGCCAACGGATAACAGCTGGTGGTAGGAAGAACTTTCACATAGTTTTGTTCAAACTCAGGACGAGAGGGCGGGCGAGCAAGGCACACAGGTATGCATATTCCAGTGGATCACACGTTCATGCTTTCCGAGGCAGAGACAATTATTATAAAAAATTGACGCGCTCTGTAATAGCCTTCAGTAGCCAAGTAGGCTACGTTAAATAACGAATAACATTTTTTCTCAAATTACGTAGCCCTAATAAGCAGTAACCAATTTATCAACAGCATGCCTGTTTCCCTTCACATCGGAGAAAACGTCGCGACTAGGCAATGCGCACATACTTTTTGGCAAACAAGCTGATATGAGAACAGTTCTCCAGTATCAGACCGCATTTTAAATGACGTTGGTAGGTAACAGTGTCACTGTAATTGCATTGAAATTTATAAGCTATAGGCCAGGGGTCGGCGACCTTTTTGCCATGCTGTGCCATTTAGAAATTTTCATATTAGTTAGTGTGCCAGTAGGTGTCTTTAACTATGTGAAATTAAATACTGGCTACATATTTAGATGGATATGGACATTGAGCAAATGTAAAACACCATTGCACTGTTTTATCTGTTTTAGAACACCTCTCCCTCTCCTCCCATTAGATAACAACCATATAGGCAACAAATTCACAAAGTAGGCCTAACATCCAAAATCTGACAGTAGGCATGTTATTCATAGAGCCAATTGAAGATGGAACTGATAATAATAGCACAGATTGAAAAAAAAAAAACATAATAGGCTAAGTAACTTAATTAACAATAACCTGCCAATTTGAAATAGGCCTTGCCTTGTTAGAAAATAAATGTTTTGCCTAATAGTCAATGTGATCCCTGGCCCTGCTTCCTCTTACTTTGCTCTGAAATGTGCGGTTGGTAATTGGTCACTCGCATGTTTCGGAATGCACCGCTGTCAGACGACTTCGGGAGGGGCAAAGGACATAACGTTACTTCATGTGCGAAAATATCTGTTCACGCAGATAGGTTGATCCGAACACTGACATTAAAGCCAGTGCAATATAGCTTGACATAGCCCGACCATACTGCTGTTCATCCGATGAACATTCGTATTATGGGCGGGCTATGTCAGGGTAAGTGCGATATTGCGCAGAAAGCTGAACTTTTAGGTAAAGATGCTCAGCAGGCGTAAATGATGTTGGCCCCTGCGATGTGTTTTGTAAGTTAATTGAACTTGCTCACCCACAATGTTGAGCTCTTCAACTCAATCAGCTGCTTTTCCATATGTACCCAACCACTCTATCAGAGCCAAATAAATTTCATGTCCGTCAAAGCTGGTTTGATCAAGAAAGAGAACACTGCGCTATAGCCTACTTCTGAAAGTCCCCAAAGCGCTCTGCTAACTCTGACTGAAGCTGGCGCGTATTCGCAGATATGTGTCAATGTGGTTGGAAGTAGCATAAACTCCCTTGTGTGTCTGAAATAACTTATCGTTCCTATCTGCCTGATCTTTGAAAGTCTTTTCGCGCTTTGTCTCGTAATGACGTCTAACATTGTATGTTCGACACGCAACACTTTCAAAACATAAGTGCACACAGCACAAATATTCTGCGGTCCAGGAAGAGTGGAAGGCCCGACCTGTCGGCTTCTTTGCCATCTTAGCAATGCATCAATGGGCACATCTAGTGGGAAAAATAAATATGGGGAGGGGGGCGCTATTGCTGCATAGTGATTTTTTAAGGTCAATGACATTTCATCATATGTCTGAACATTTTTAATGTATTAAATTATTAGGATAGTGCAATGTCCGCGTGCCACTGGAAATTCCTTGGCGTGCCACTCGTGGCACGCGTGCCTAGGGTTGCCGACCCCTGCTATAGGCCCATGTTTCTTGAGAAATGGTCCCACACTGCTATTCTCCTCCTAACCTCCTTCACCTCTCCTCGTTGTTGCGAGGGTAGCGTACCGGAAGATGTAGCTGCTCTAATGTGCAATAAATGAAACGATTATTCGCTAAGCTTTAATTTTTATTCGAACAAGCCTTAACAAACAAATAATCGATAATCGATTATTCATTAACAACCCTAATATGACACGTCCCATGTGAAAAAGATTTATATTATAAACTTTACAATGTTTTAGGCCTATATGTTGTATAAGAATCTAAGGTTGAGTAGGGCAGTCAAACCACATGCAAAATGCATTTGCAATATTTCTATATATGTTTATGTTTTATGTGATTTACAAATTGGTGAAATTAAAGGAATACTTTGACTTTTTATGTAAATTGGTCAGTCATCCTCTTCCCTGAAGTTACATATGTGGGAAAAATCATTTAGGTCTGGCAATCCAAATTTTAGCTTTAGCTTAGCATAGGCACTGGAATGTAATGTAGCCAAAGAGTTGCTATCTGGCTACTTTACATTCCAGCACCTATGCTAAGCTTCATATATGCAATGTATTTTGCATGTGGTTTGGCAGTCGGACAAACCCCATCTGAGATTCTTATACAACATAAAATACATATAAGATTCTTATAGGATATTGACATCAGATATTAGGCCACTGACATTATGTGTGAGGATGCTGTGGCTCAGTGGCTAGAGCGTCAGACCATTACCCTGGTGACCCGGGTTTGATTCCGACCCGAGGTCATTTCCAGATCCCAGATCCTATCATCTCTACACTGTCCTATCTAATAAAAAGCCCAAAAAATATCTTAAAAAAAACATGTGTGTTTTATATCATATTCTTTATACATGCGGATGCCATGGTAGGTGTTGTTGCCACATTTTGTGTCAGATAGCTGTGGTCTAGTGGTTAGGACTTAAGACTTGTAACTATAAGGTTGACAGTTCGATTCCCGTCCAATGCGTCATCTAAACTATCAGTAGACCTACTCTCCAGCATGCAGCCCACTCTATCAGGGCAATATAGGTAATTTCACTGTCTGCTGTGCCTCACCAACTCCATGTGGGTTAATTATATTCTTATCAAAATATAAAGCCTGCACAGTTTTATATAAATTTCATGTATGTTACATGTATGTCTCATACACAAACCTATATATGTAATTTGTATGTTTCAAATACTGAAACTTAATGTTCCTTATAATTTACTTATTCAAATCATATATATTGTGAGTTTCATTCATATATGACTTAAATGAGAAACGGGCCACTTTTGTAGTATGTGCCATATAAGATTTGGATAGTAATATATGTTTCTGGCTGGAAAGGTTTGTATATGTTTTTATATGACACTTCTTATAAGTTTCATATGAATCTTTTTTGTATGGGAAGTGACGACTTGTTGCGAGACATAATGTAACAGACCACTCCCAGATGGTGGCGGGGGCAGCAGAGGGAGATTGGAGAAGGCCTCACAGGAGATTAACTTTTTTGGAACTTTTATTTGAAAGGGGGGTACTTTGGAATTTGTTGCCATATGGCAACACTGCACAGTTAGGGAACAAATTTCATTCAAGATCAGAGTTCTAACTAGCTAGGTGCCCCCAGAAGCTACAACTATGAGGTGGTCTTCTCCGGCCTGCACAAACGTGTCAATATTCTGCTGCCCGAAAAGCATTCCATCTTTTTACAATGTATACTTAGGTCCTTATCACACCGGATTTCCCCTTTAACTTTCTCATCTCACCTCTTCAGGTGGTGCACGGCCATTCTCACAACCATGAATACATATTTTATATGTATGATCAAAAACCTTCATGCGCCCTTAAGAAAGATGCTCCTTTTGTTTCCCTACAGTGAATATCAACAGTGTGATGTACTTGTATGCTGTGAGAAAGCTGTCAAAGCCTGTATAACCTGCCAGGATTCCTTCTGTGAGAAGCATGTGAGGGACCACTACACAAACCACTACCTGAGTAGACATCAGCTGGAGGACATCCAACATCAGGTGCTTGGAGGAGTTACAATTTGCTTTTATTTTTTATAAACTGAGGAGATTGCAGTTCCTCCTTAGGACTGATGGCAAAAAAATAATAAATAAAAAAGGAGTTTGGAGTGTTTAGGATGAAATAGAATCATTGACACCAAAAATTTTGATGATTGGTTGTGTCTCGGATATTTGGCTGATTTAGAATCCCCATTTTCTGCTTCGGAATGGCTTGCTTTGTGCCCAATAATGATAGTCCGGGAGCCATGGGGTTGAACCCAGATTTTTCGGATAAAGTTTTTTTTTTTGCTTTATCTTATAGATTTGAGGTAGCTCTTTAAGATTTAAGAGGGTGCCCGGTGATATCCCTTGAGCATTTTCATATTTTAACCCTTTAATGCCCTATATGCGCAAATAATGAAAAAATCGCAAAAAAACCTAACATCAGTTTTAATACTGGTATTAAATGCACCTAGGTGGCTGTATCTGATGGGTATTCACTCTTTACTCAATGGTTATTCAAATCAATCAAATGGGGTATATTTAACCCTTTCATAACTTTCCAGAATTAACGATTTACATGTTTATTTTATATTAAGGTGAGAGAGCACACCTAGATAGGCAAAAAATTTAGATTAATAGGCAGGACTATGAAACTTCTCAAAGTTATTGGGGACAT
The DNA here is from genome assembly GCA_027497455.2 of Sardinella longiceps. Lineage (NCBI taxonomy): Eukaryota > Metazoa > Chordata > Actinopteri > Clupeiformes > Clupeidae > Sardinella > Sardinella longiceps. The sequence goes on along the minus strand of JAODXP020000193.1, from coordinate 79,637 downwards.
AAAACATAAGATTTTTTGTATTGGAAGTTTTCAGTTTTTTTGTTTATTTTTATGCAAAGTAGGCCCAAGCTCATGAAATATGCGCATATTTAGAACAAACTTGAAAAGCTACTGTAGCCCCATTGGATGGTGCCAGACTCAAACACCTGGGCTCATTTTGTTCATACAGTTAAAATAAAACTATTTACAGAGGGGTTTGTGGTTATCTGCTTTTATATGCCCAGAAATCATGAAATACCAAAAAAAAAAAAAAAAAAAAACGGCTTTTAGGGTGTGTTCTCTCGCCTCAATTACATTTTTGCGCCAATATTGCAATTGCAATTTCTAATTTAGCCTACTACAATCATTGAGCATTATTAGATGTGCTCAGGGAGGAAACCAAGTGACCAGCACCCAAACCCCCCCACCCATTCTGCTCCTCAACTACATTGTGCAAAATAACTACTGTATGTAATATGTGCAGCATATAGCATAAAGCATGCGCACACACACAAAAACTATATAAAACCATATGCATGGTCCCCCCAACACACACACACACACACACACACACAGACAGAAAAGACATTGTTCTATGTAGTGCAATAACTATATAGCATGCAAAACAACTGGATAGGCTTTGTATGTGCAGCATGCATACACACAAATGCACAATTTATCAGCATAAGAAAGGACTATATACAGACTTCAGATGCGAAACCCCCTCAATTTCTTTGCAATACCCTCTCTAAATCGAAAATGAGCGAAAATTGTAGGTTTGTTCATTGTATTATCCATCCCTGGATTTCATTGCTAAATCTCTTCTGTAACTCTCCTATCTGAAAGTATGCACAAACAAATGTACAAGGTATACTGTTGACAGAACAGCTGCATTTTGTGGAGTGACTGGGGCCACTTGGGATAATCTACAAATCATGGGTATCCAGTGAAGTAAAACACCTCCTTGATAAGAGGCAGTGGGCATTTAGGAATGGTGACTTGACGGGGCTGAAGCGTCTGTATGAAAGAGGCGAAGGAGGCATACAACAACACAGTGGAAATGAAAATAGAGATGAACAACATCAAGGTGGTGTGGAAGGGGATTAAGCAGATCACCAGCTGTGGGAGTAGCAGTGCCAAGGCAGAGGGTGATGTGGACAGAGCAAACCATCTGAACCATTTCTGCAACTGTTTTAATGAATCCACTGCTAATGCATCATCCACTTCAGCACACTTCGCTCTCCCCTCTCCACCAACTGGGGCAACTTAGGAAAATGCCTCTCACCTAAGGAAGCTTGGGCAGATCCACAGCTCAGGGGGCTAACCCAACTGCCAGGGGTCATGGTGGGGTGGGGGATGGCAAGGAGGATGGAACAGTGTGCTGTTGCATGTGAGGAAAAGGGCATGATGAAGGTGTGTTGTTGTATGTGGGGAGAGGTATGGGGGTAAGGTGGGCAGTGTGCTGAAAGTATGTTAAGGTTGCTACAGACCAAATATCCACAAGACAAGATGGACTGTGATGTTCTAAAAACCAGCCATGTTCTAAAACTCTGAAACTGCACTGATGCAACTCCTCTTTAAAACCATCTCATCTCGTTGTGGATCTTCAGTCTGAATTGGCCTTTAGAGGCTGTCTGACTGTGTGTGCGTGTGCGTGTGTGTGTGATGGGAGGGGGGTGGGCATTTGATGGAACGGAGATGGAGTGATGGAAATGGTGGTGTTAGGGCATTGTGCGGTATGTTCAAGGGTCAAGGGACCTTCCTGTGTGTTTTCAATGTTCAAGGGCCCTTCCTGGTGCTTTGTATTTGGGCCTATGAATGTGACATATGATGATAATGGCAGGAGTAGTAGTGTAGGTGTAGTGTTGTTGTTGAGTGTGTGTCTTGAGGGGAGAGGGGCAATGTATGTGTAAGTTGAGGGAACTTAAATAGGCAAGCATGGGGGGGATGAATGTCTGTGATGATATGGTCTATATAATTCCAGTTCCTAAGAAGCCACACCCTAACTGCATGATTTCAGACTCATGGCCATCACTTCACACATAGAAGACCTTTGAAAAGCTGTTGCTCCATCTACTTAGGATTCAGGTGCACCATGCAGTGGACCCTCTGCAGTTCGCCTATGAAGTGGGAGTGGAGGACGCTATACTTTATATGCTGCCCAGGGTGTACTCTCATCTAGACAATGGCGGCAGTGCTGTGAAAATGATAGTTTTTTTCACTTGTCCAGTGCTTTTAATGCCATCCAGCCCCTGAGAGACAAACTGCTGCAGATGAGGGTTGACACACACCTGGTGACCTGAATTACAGACTACCTCACTGATAGACCCCAGTTTGTGAGACTTTACTGGTATGCCACAAGGGACTGTACTCTGTCCTGTGCTGTTTAACTTTTATACTGCTGACTTCAGATGCACTCTACATCATGCCACATGCAGAAGTTTTCTGATGACATTGCCATCATGGGGTGTATTAGGAAAGGACAAGAGCAGATGTACAGGTGCCTGGTGGAGGACTTTGTGGGATGGTGCAGAGCCAACCATCTGCAGCTGGATGCCGCCAAACAAATGAAATGAGGCGTGATTCCATTGACGGACTAGATGTGGTGGTGAACACATACAAATACCTTATCCTGCATCTTGACAATTAACTGGACAGGTCTGCTAACACTGATGCTGTACAAGAAGTGGAAGGAAAGCCTCTATTTCCTGAGGTGACTGAGGTCCTCCAGCTGATGTTCTACCAGTTTGTAATGGTCAGTGTCTCTCTCTTCGCAGTGTTGTGTTGGGGCAATAACACTAAGGGATGCTGGACATTTGGACAAGCTGGTATGGAAGGCTGGCTCTGTAGTCTGCAATGAGCTAGAGTCACTAACCCAGGTACAGGAGAAAAGGACCCCTGAATAGGCTCCCATCCATAATGGACATTGGCAGTCATCCACTACACAGTAGCAGAGAAGCATGTTCAGCAGCAGGTTAACTTGGTTATGCTGAACAGACAGATTGTAGAAGTCTTTATCCCAAGGCCCATCCAGCTGCATTATGCCTATTCTACATACAGTATGCATATGAGTAGACGATGTACAGAAATGTCAAGCTGTTTTTGGCTAGCCAGGTTATCAAGGCAAATAACGACATGGAATTGTAGTGTTCTGGAAACAGTGTGCTCAGAAGCAGCTGTCTATCGATTGTGCCTGTATTAGCTCTGTATGCTATTGTATGTAATTGGAGTTAAACCAATCAGACCATAGGAATCGGAGCAACGGCATCTTTGTGTTAGCATCATCAACTCTGTTACTTTCAAAAACATTTTGGCATTGTGAACCTCACTCCTGTGGTTTATGGATTCAGGCCTAGGCGTGTGTGATTACCAGAGCTAGTATGCTAGCTAAACTTGTTAGCTATACATAGGTTGCCAGTTCTGTCACCCACACATCCCTTCAGAAGTAAAAACATGAACAAAAAAAACAGCATATGCCTGATTATCTATGGCTATGGCTTAACAACATGAGAAATAGGCTTTTTTTAAAAAACCAAAACCCCGCCCACAACGACATGACCGCGCTCCAAACTATGGCCACACCCCCTCCTACTTTAAACATCCTACTATGTAAACAAACACAAAATAAGTATGCTGTAGACCCTTGAATGAAATCATGGCGAGAAATGTTATACATATCAAGACTGCAGGACATCCCAATAAGAAATGGTTAATATCCGAAATTGCTCAAGGGATATTGCTAGGTACGGTCTCTTATCTTAATGAGTAGACCTTGGATAACAAGAAACAGCAAAACAAAATAAATTTAACCGATGAAGCCAGGTTCTGACAAATTTTGTGCTTTGGCTCCCAAACTGTGCGTAATAATATGCTTTTTAGACAAAGCCACGCCCCCATTCACAGGCCCCGCCCCCAAATAATGACCACACCCCTACCCTCGGCCTTACACACATCCTACTATCTTAACAAACACAGAAATAAGTTTGCTTTAGACCCCTGAATGTACACATAATGAATAATGTCAAAAAATGTATATTCGTTAAGACTGCAGGACATCCCAATAAGAAAGGGTTAATATAAAAAATTGCTCAAGGGATATCACCGGGCACCCTCTCTTTTCTTAATAAGTAGACCTTGGACAACAAGAAACAGCGAAAAAAAAAACTTTATCCGACGAAGCCAGGTTCAGCCAAATTTTGCCAT
>JAODXP020000193.1:50402-75355 GCA_027497455.2 Sardinella longiceps | reverse complement strand
ATGGGGTTAAATATGTCTCAATAATATTGGTAAATGCACAGAAGGTGGACTGGTTGGGAGGTACCTAGCCTGATTGCCATCGACTTTCAAATCTCTACGAGCCTTTGGCAGGGCTGATAGTGGAAAAAATTCCTGAGCCTGAACTTTTCTGCGTGTGTCTTCCATCGCAAGGAGGTGGGCATGTGTCGCAAGTGCGTCGCAGTTTTAGAACACTATTTGGTTGAGAGAATTCCATATCTTCAGCTAGTAGGCAGTGATAGCCGTGTAAGGATGCACATTTAACTCAGAACATGTCATTTATCAATCCTCACTTCTATGAGGGTACAATGGGAAGAAAATGTTTAAATTTCAGTTTAATCCCTCCTCTGTATATCTCAAGGCAAGTATTTTTCTCCCTACAGTCATGTTGGTACGCCTGAAATCAGGCACCGTGCCTGAATACTATCAGGCCTGCTTTGGTCTGACCAAGAGCCCGTATAACAAAGTTTCTCATAACGCATGGTTGACCCGCCTCCCTGAAATGCCTCGGTTTGCTACTGGTCGATGTTAGAATATCTGAGACTAGAGAGACTGCTTCTGTCCCGTAGAGAGATTCATATGTTCAGGTTTCTGATATCTGAAACTGCTTCTGTCCCGTAGAGAGACTCATATGTTCAGGTTTCTGATATCTGAAACTGCTTCTGTCCTGTAGAGAGTCTCATATGTTCAGGTTTCTGATATCTGAAACTGCTTCTGTCCTGTAGAGACTCATATGTTCAGGTTTCTGATATCTGAAACTGCTTCTGTCCTGTGGAGACTCATATGTTCAGGTTTCTGATGTCTGACACTCTGCTTCTTGTCCTGTAGAGAGACTCATATGTTCAGGTCTTTGATATCTGAGTCTGTTCTTACTTTAGGGTCAGGAGTATAGAGATGCCCGCTGCTCATAATTGATATGGGGCATCAATCAAATCCCAACATTCAACTTTTTTGCATGAGCTCTATAGGTGTCTGTGAGCAAACAATCCACAACTCTTCTTACACTGCAGCCTATTTCACTAAGTAAATCTGCACACACACACAATCACAGAATTGCATGTATAGATAATATTGGTGAATTTACGATGCCATTGTATTTCCCCTCCCAAACTTTAATTGCTCTTGGATATCTCCCTCAGTATTGACTGTGTGTCATTTAAGTTGCTGACAGTTTTTCTCAGAGCGTCCATCTCTCTGTTCATCTTCTGTGTGAGGTGTTGAAGTCGCTCATTCTCTGTCACACTTCCCTCTTGTGTCTCATGCTTTACTCTCATTCTCTCTATCTCTCTCTCTTTCTCTCTGAGAATCTGTTCCAATCGCTCTATCTCTCTGTCCTTCTCTCGACTGAGTATCTGTATCTCCATACTTTTATCTCCTTCATCTTTTCTGTGTTTAATTTGTTCTACTGTCTTCTCTCTCTCTCTTAGTTCCTTAAGTATGTTTTCAATCTCTCTGTTCTTCTCCTCCATCTGTCTATTAAACTTTCTCTCCATCTTCTCCTTGGTGATGCTGATGTTTCTCTGTAGTTCAGGCAGGATGATCTTCATGAGGTTTCTCTCTGCTTCAGCCCTGGCCTCTCTCTCATAGCTCTCTCTCATCTCCTCCATTTCCTCTATGTGTCTCTCCTCCATCTCTCTCTTCTCTCTGTCTCTCTTTTCTCTCACTCTCTTCAGTTTTCTCTCCATTTCCTTTCTCTGTGAGATCTCTCTCTCCATCTCTCTCCTCTTCTCCTCATCCTCTTCTTCTTTCATCTTTCTCTCCAGTTCTATTGTTCTGTCATTCAATACTTTAATTTCTCCTTCATGCTGCTCAATCTCTCCTTCCATCTTCATCAGTGACTCTTGCACATTTTTATCAAGTTCCTCTCTTCTCTCTCTCTCTTCTCTCAGTTTTCTGTCCTCCACCTCTCTTTCTTTCTGCAGAGCTGAAAGCAGCACCAGACTCAACTCAGACACAGCAGGAGACTCTGGGGGGGGCTGGACCAGGACTCTCTCCGCCCACTGCAAACACACACACACACGCACGCACACACACACACCAGTTACCACAGAACCATAATGAGCAAACACAGCAAACCTCACACTTAAAACCTCAGACTTAAAACATTAGCAAGCAAACAAGTCAGGTTGCAATGTACAGTATGTGTCCTTAAGCACACAATCACACAGAGAGACATGCTACATTGGGTATCAGAGGGCGGGGAGCGTGTCTATGTTCCCACAACTCTATGTTCCCACAGCTCTATGTTCCCACAACTATATGTTACCACAGCTCTATCCCACAGCCCTATATTCTCATAGTCTGACATAATACTGCTGTTCATACGTATTCATGGTCTGGAGGTTCTTTAACCTGACGCGATTATAGGGCGGGAACGAGGGCATTCAGTTCTGGTTTGAAACAATTGGACAGCTCGTCTTATCAGCTTCACTTATTGGCCGGTAGTCTCTCTACCGATGTAAACATGCCCCAGAAGACCGTGCCCAGACAATGACACGTATGAACATTCGTATTATGGCCGGGCTATGTCAGGCTAAAATTCTCACATTTATAAGAGGTTTTTTTATTCTTTCTTTCTTCACAGTCAGGTACTATAGTCCCACATTTCTACTCCTGCCTGGTAGACCACCTATGTAAGTTCAAGCAAGATTCGGTCTTTGGTATTATTTGCCCTCAATGGTGCCTTCCAAGTAGTGGGTTTAGGGTAAAGGTTAAGGTTCTTTTATGCTGTGCTGCCTAGATTAATATTCACAATGAAAACGATGTTCATCCACTCTCGTTTTCAGAACGTTTTGCATCCACATTCCACAACGATTTTATATTCATCCACCTCAGCGATCATTTTTTAAATCAACCTCAGCAATCATTTTTGGAATCGTTTTCATTTTCAGAATCCTCTATTCTAATGTGAACGGAAGGGCTAACTGGATAAATATTACCTGTATTGGTGTGAACATGCCCTTATTGGAACATATTGCTGTGGGAAAATGGTTCCGTATCATAGGTCCGACATACCATTAGTCCGACATCCCATTAGTCCGAAAATGAGGCATTGAGAAGAGATCTCATTAGTCATACCATTAGTCCGAAAAAAATAAACCCATTGTTCCGACATCCCATTAGTCCGACGATACACATGTAGAGATGCATGGATGACTTGTAAGGAGACTTATAGTAATTAATGACCAAAATATTGACGCTACTTGTCAGTGTTGAGCTGTGTGTGAGTGAATGTGTGTGGACATATTGTGCATGTCTCCTCCTCATTTGGAATGCCTAATTTGTGATGTTGTTTTTTTTTAGACTGAAACACATTAGCTTCGATATTCGTTTGCAAAAAAAAAAAAAAAAAACGTCCACGGTTGATAGATAATTGTCGCATTTTGAACCTGGATTGCCCGCCACGCAGGCACCCACTACCCTAGATCTCTGCTGTTGCTTTTATGCAAACATTAACGGAATTCACACAGTGTCACGTAGGTCTAACAAAAACCATTACAGACCGAGTTTTTAGGAAATAGACCAAGGCCCGGCGACGCGTTACTTGAGGGGGGCACCAATTTTTTTTAAATCTGCGATATTTTATTATATGGCAAGGACTTATAAGAAAAACGAAGATACTCTTTTCTCATATTGGCATATAGGCCTAGTTTGGCTTTGAAGGCAGAGGACATCATGCATGCATTAGTCTATGCGCTTGTTGCACTGTACTTGCATTACCATTTCATGCTGTTGTTTTGAAACGTAGGCAAGCCAAGATTTCGCACAACCCAGGAAAAATTGATTGTGACATTGTAGGCTTGGATTCACAATATTATGAATGAAGTATGCTTATTTCGAATGAATTACTGGCCTGGTTTAGACTTTACCAACTTAGTTGCACTCAGCCTACAGCTGCCCGCTGTAGCAAGCGAGGGCCATTCCCCCTCCCCTTTCCCCTTCCACTCGCTGTGAGACCAAAAAGCGCACCTGCACGAAACGAAGGGCACTCACTATGCAAATGGCCCTTTATCAGAAAAAATATTTCACATACAGTGCACATGATAAGTAAAAAAAAAAAAAAAAAAAACGCATAGCCTATAGTGTGATGTCGGTGTGTCATGGACACTCAAAAAAAGGCTGCCTTTCTGCTTTTTCTCGAGTTTTCACACAAAAAATAAATAGGCTTATAGCCTGAAATCATTATATAATCACAAATAAAGAGCGAAATCGCACCATTTCATCAACAATAGATAGACTATAACCCCTTCAAATAGACTTACCCCTTCAAATAAATTTGCATACCTAAAGAATATAAATTATTCATTCACGTTTAGGCTAGATTAACTTGCATATTCTGTGACTGAGAGAAGGCGGAGACAATAACGGAGAAAGTAGTGGGCTTGTAGGCTATTTTTTCTATCAGTTTTCTCCTATCCACGGGCGCAAGCTTGTAAGCAAAAACACAGATCGAACACATTGCGCCATCTACACGACCACTAAACTATAGGCCTACTGACTGAATAGCCTACACACTGCCAAGTTGTTTCCAAAGGTCAGCTTTAGATGCGTATGCGCTTCCGAGGCTACTGCATTCTCAAGCAACCTCAGAATCCACACCTAGGCTATTCTCTTAACAAAATGTAATGCGTGTCTGAAATAGGCTACTATATCAAATGAATGTCATGAATCAAGATATAATCTACGTAGGCCTAGTCATGTAGATGGTGAGGTTATATTTCCGATCTATTGATTCAGTATAAGTGGTGACGGCATAACCTAGGCCTACAAGTGACAAGTCCGTCGGTCCAGGGCGGGCACGGCACCCCAGGGCCCGCCCACAACGCCAGGCCTGAATAGACCGCAGTCTGGGTTTATTTATTAAAATTGTAACTTGCCCTCATATGGTCTCAAATCAGCGAAGATTACATTTCCCCCTAAAAAGTATTCTGCTACAAAGTTAACACAACACAATCACTTTATTTCACAATCCCAATTTACAAAGTAGCCTAGGCTAAACAAAAGACACGTCAAAACAACACAACAACAAAGCTATTTCACTTAGGCCTATTATCCTAACTAGGCTATTAGGATTAACTAAATATCTAATCATTATCATTTTTTAATTATTAAGCTATTTAACTCAGTAATCAACTCAATACTAAATTAAGTAAATGAAAATTACGTTTTTTTAATAAACTGGTAGGCCTATAACACATCTAGGCTAATTTTAGTCAAACAAAATTACGGAGGGAATGTAACACCGCTTCCCAATATTCCACTAAAGTGCGGACTCCTTGATTGTAATCGGCCTTGAGACGCCTTATTCTCAGTAATCAACTCAATACTAAATTAAGCAAATGAAAATTACGTTTTTTTTGTTAAACTGATAGGCCTAGGCTATAACATCTAACATCTAGGATAATTTTAGTCAAACAAAATTATGGAGGGAATGTAACACCGCTTCCCAATATTCCACTAAAGTGCGGACTCCTTGATTGTAATCGGCCTTGAGACGCCTTATTCTCATCTCCAGACGTCTCCACTTTCTCTTTTGTGGCGGACGAGCTTCTCCTCGTTCTGCAGCAGCTGACGCGACCTCCACCACACGCTGTTCATCCTTCAGGCGCCTCACCGTGGAGATCCACTGGTCACGTCAAGTATAACCGGCGTCGCGATTTCAGTTCATTTTCAATGGAGCACGTCAAATCGTCCCGCAAAGCATTGTGGGAAGGCAGCGCGTTCATCCGTCACGTCAAAAGTTGGGCTCGGCTCAACATTATGCAAATTAAGGCGTCAAACGCAGCCTTATTAGCCAATGCCAGTACAGCGTCGTGTTTGAGCCGTTGGAATTAACCAAACAGGAGCAGGAAAGAGCAGCCAACTGAAATTTGAAATGACACGCCTCCTGTAAACAACGCAGGGGACTCGCGTTTTGCTAGAAACGTTGACGTGACCAGTGGATCTCCACCGTCAGAAAGACCCACAGTGACGGATGCCGCCTCTGGAGCGTCGCGTTCCACCTTTGATGAAAACCTAAAACAGAAAATAAAAATACATACAAATAGGCCTACATTACGCAAGGGATTTTTAACTACGTTATAGACTACTGTGTCATATTGTAACAATTCGCCCTTAACTTACTCAAGGAAAAATGTCACACGCTATTTATGTCGCGGGCGGATCAGAGCTACAGCGGTAACGTTAATGCAGGCTCAATAGTAGTGTAGCCTACTAACTTATTAAATTAATTGCGCTCTAAGCGCGGCATCAACGCTCAACTTCACACATCTTACAACTGAACCATGATTAATACCCTATCGAAGAAATATGCAGGAGACGAAAGTTAAAGTTTGTGAAGCTATAATTTAGAAGCAAAGCGCTGACCGCTCAAACAGGAAGTTTTATGGCGGTGATTGCCGACACCTCTTATCACCGTGAAACCCACACAAATAACAAACTTCAAACCCCAAAAGTCCAATACCCCATTAGTCAAACTTTATATACAAATAGTCCGATCGCTGACTTGATGCCAAACGAAGGAAAAAAACATGCGCGCAATGGAGGCTTACGCTTGAAGTCTGTTGAGAGGCCGTTTCCCCGAATATAGAAAAAACGCGATCTCACCAGATGATGCGCCTTGAGTAATGTATTCCACAACTTGCCATATTCCAATGTCTCGAGAGGAAAAAAGATTAAAAAAAATTAAATCCCACGCGAAAGACACGGTCCAAAAGGTTGTGGAACTCCTAGACGCACGTCGTACCTGCCGGCTTCCTACTCAGGTGAACTTGCGTCACCCCAGGTAACAGGTCAATCCCCCTTCCCATAGTACAGAGACCAGTATTTAAAGCCAACATGTCCTATTACATCCATGTCATACATACACATCTGGCAAATCTGATAATTTACGCATGGCAATATTAATAAACAAGAACCATACTACATATTCTTTATACATTTAGCCATGTAAAAAGGTGACATTTATGGCGACCTTTACAATATTAATCCAGTATGACTTGTCCTAGCCTATTATAGGAGGCCTAGGCTCTAGGCTACCAAGTGACAAAACCTTATAATGAAGTCAACTCCAAAAAATAATTGTCTTACCCTCCACAAAGTTGTTGGTTCTGTTGTCTGATGTCCTGTCAAAGACGTTCCAAAGTGGAGGGGGGAACTGACAACCCTCGTTAATGTAGTTCCGCTCCATGTATTGGATGAACTCTGCCAGCCTGTGAAAGCGACGTGTGAGCCGAATGGTAGCTCTTTCATTTTGAAGGATCCGAAAGTTTTGACGCATTAATGCCAGTGGCAGGTAGCCGATTGCCATGACTTTCTGGATGAACTTTCGTAGCCCACCATGGCGTCGGTATGGACGTACAAGGCCCAGGTCCTGCACTCTCCGCCACAAGCTCTGGCAGAAATGAAAGTAACAGCCAGACCTTTCAGACCCCGGCAGTTCTGTTTGAATGGAAAGTAGCAGAGAACTTTCGAAGTCTGTCACTATACGCTGCGGTCTCCATCGGTGCCCAGTAACTTCCCGCACTTTGCGCTTCACGTGCGCCAAGACCTGCCTGTACTGCGCCACCGTTTTGCCAGTCATCAAACACATTACAAGTGGCACAACTCTGCCCAGGTAATTGCCATGGATGGTCACGAACTGCTCATAGGGCCTCGGGCAACTTTTGAATGTGCCATCAATGTAAATATCTTGACACCTCCTGAGCTTAGAGTAATTTTCATCAGTGCAAAAAAACAAAACTCCCCATTCATTGTCTTGATGAGACAGAAATCCCGATCCACACCATGTTTCGGCCCACTCATTTTCAATGATGACATCTTCCACATTATGAGGAACCGGAGGAAAGAGGGATGCTCGTTTTCTGTTCAGTTTAGAACGAACACTGATAAATTCGGGTATCTGGTCATGGTCAACGGTATCAGCGACGACTTCATCATATACCCTTCTGACAGGTTTTGAAGGGTCAGCCTCAACCTTCTCTACCATCTTTTCTTTAATGGCACTTTCCCTAATGACATCCGTATCATCTGGATGATCGTGGTCTGGCACTGGTGGGCCTAGCATTCGGATCTCTGGGTTTTGCTCATCGAGGTCAAATACGTTTGTTTTCACATAAGAATTGCAACCCTTTCGCCAGCAACGCCAGTAGATTCTGTCCGGTCCTGCTTTATTTTTCTGATATCTATGGCCTTCGTGTACCAGAACCTTACCTCCACGATTGCCTGGCTGTATGGATGCCATCTGGCCCGTCACTGTTGACGCTTACAGACTCACAGGTAGAAGGCCTTACTGCAGCACCTAGTGCTGAGCAAGGGAACATGGGAAATATAGGCCTAATTCTTTAGAACATTTATTTATTTTGGGCTTATAGAATGTTGAGGGAGGCTCCATTCACTTTCAATGGGGCTCCTCAACGTTGGAAAACTATAATGACCGCTGTCAATGGCAACAGGTTTTTTGGCTGAGATTCACGTCTCCGTATCAATCCGCGCATAGAGATCAACAATGAAAGTGAAAGGACATCAGCTGCGTTCAAGTTGAAGTTTCTAGGCGAACTATTTGTTTCTCCGCAGAAACCACGAAACGTTAACAAATTAAATGAAAAAGACGTCTCTGTAAAATATTATATCGTCGTGTTGGCAAGGACCCGTATAATAAGCGGGATAATGTATTGTCCGCCGGTCATTATAGAGAAATATTTCCCTACTAGTCGGTCTCCGGTTCTTCCCCTCGGGAAATATTTCTCTATAATGACCGGCGGACAATACATTATCCCTTACATACATTGTAGGCTACCTAAAATGATGTGTACCTAAAATGATGTTGTTTGTCCAGAAGACAGTGTAAACCCCAGTTAAAACAGTTGATTGAAATTCGTAATTTAGAATATTAATTAAAATGTGAGATGTATTGATGTAGAGATGTACAGTAGGGGGATGCGTGCACAACCGCTCGGACGACCCAGGATCGTATCCCCTCGCATGCGACCTATAGGCCTATCAAATAGCCATATATGTGTGTTTTTTCCCTCGAAGCTATAACGTCTGTCAGTCTGACAAATATGACAAATATGGCAAAGTATGAGAAATATTGCATTGACTTTAGAGATTTAATTGGACTAGCCTAATATCCCTCATGAAAATGATGAGCAAATTATGACAGCCCTAGCCCAAAAATGACCGTCGACCCACTGGACATTGCCCTGTATGCCCTGGCTAGTCCAAGCCTGATCATGTCTTCATTTATAGCTCAATAAATAGACTGATGGTTGAGCTACTCTACAGGCAATTTTAGCCATTGTAGCCTAATTTTAATACATTTTGATAAATAATGTTAATAAATAAAATAGGCACATTATTGTTAATAAAATGTTATCAAGAAGAATGTGCCTACTCATGTCCCTGTACTACAAGTCAGGAATGTCTGTGCATGCTCAACATTAAAATTATTGCTAGGCAAATACATCTTTATTATCATCATCCCAAAGCTAAAGAAAGCTGATTTCCACAGGATTATTTATGAAAATTTAAAAAAGTTTTAAATGCGTGTTAATAGCCTACATCAATCATAATAAAAATCAGAGCATTAGATGACTTTCACGCGATGTATTCTACAGCCTTTGACTTGCGTGCGTGAAATGCGCTTGCGAGGAGTGGCATTGAGAAGTGTTGTCGTGCTAAACGATGTGTGAGACAACACGTAGGCATAAAAATGTAAGTAAGTAATATAGGCTATAAGCCAACTTAGAGATGAAAAGTTAGCGTGAGGAAAGCCCTGTGTGCGTGTGTGATAAGCTACCTGTCAATTGCGTGCGTCTCAAGTCCTAATAGATTTTCAGGCACAGCGCGCCTCAAAAAGGAGGACAAATACGCGTCCAGCTTGATGTTCGGCCGGACGCCGGACAGGACATGGAAAAGCCGGATGTGCCTCCCCAAGGACAACATGTTATGACAGTCTTTAATTGACAAAGCTTGCAGACATTTAATGTTGTCTGTAGCACGGAACGCAATCGGAAGAAGGCAAGTGCGTGTGTAAGATTTGAATCTGTGATGCCAGTAGGTAGGCTACTCAGTGCTGCGGCAACGAGTGTTTGGAAATGTTTACCTGAGAGTTTGACTCTAAATGTAGACTACTGAGGAAACGTATTTTCACATTAGTTAAAGGCTGTGAACAATTTGGACCAGTGCGTTACCCGGACGCATGAAGAGAAAAAGCCTTCGCGGACTGCTGGGTGGACTCATTCATCAGATTTGATGAGATTTATTGTTTTTCCGTGTTTTCATATTGCTTGGTCTAGCTGAGAGACAGCAATTGCATTTTTCCTTTTTTGTAGATTATATTTTTTGTTTGCTTTATCGCAAACAAAGTTTTGTCGGCAGCGGCCCTCTTGTTTTCCTGGATTGGATTATTGACTCTTGTGCGCGGTCCTGGCAAAATACAGGACATCTTTCGTTTAGTTTGGACTTTTAGGTCTATTTTCGGGTCTGAATGAAAGGGGGAATTGCAATGCCTGGGATTGTTTGGGACATTTAACTGTGTGTGAATATAAAGCGCCTCTGTGCGCGACCTGGGTTATTGTTTCCTGTATCTTCCTTTACTGTTAAACCGAAGAAAGGGACATAGTCAATAGCCTATAAAGAAGAGATTTGTAGTCTACCTTATACTTTATTCTTAGAATTATCTGTTTATTGCCATTCATAGTATAGTTTAGTCATTCAAAAGAACCCCTTGTGCATTTAATTAACACAGCCGAAGATAAAGGCCGGCACATTTCCACCTGTTTTTATACGCACGACACCTCTTCTTTTCCGCTCTTACAAGTCATCCATCCATCCATCTCTACTGTATATGGTCGGACTAATGGGACCTCGGACCAATGGGCCCATTTTTTTCGGACCAATGGGATGTCTGGCTAATGGGATCTCTATTCAATGGTTAATTTTCGGACTAATGGAATTTCGGACTAATGGAATTTCGGACAAATGGTCCGTCCCCTGGGAAAATAGGGTCTGATTTTTGTAAAAAATCTTTGTAATGTGAGAGCATGGGGCTGTGGGAATATAGGGCCAATTTCCCAAATTTCCTAAGAAATGTGGGAACATTGTGGGAACATAGGGCTTGATTCTGGGAACATAGAGTTGTCAGAACATAGAGCTGACCCCAGAGGGCAGTGGGACTGAATTAGTCAGTCTGAACTTATTGCCCCTCTGGGGGAGTATTTGTGTACAGCACAGAACAGGAAGTGGAACTAAGTGTGTCAATGTGATTGTTTTACAGTTTTTCTCAGTCTCTTTGGTACATTTGTCAGATCAGAGCTGAAATTCTCAAAACTGCTTTTTCAATCTTCAATCATTCAATCTACGTGTCACTTGTGAACATAAAAAAAGCAGTTTCTCATTCATTTCAGCAAGTTGAGGGGGGATGGAATCCCCCTTCTGAGAAAAAAATCTCAAATCACCCCCCTTCTCAAACGGCCATCCCCCCATACCATCCCTTGTGCCATTTTATTAGTTAATACGGAAACAACAATTATTTTAACATTGGAAATATTAGTCTACAACCATTTTTCAACATTAGAGGCATTGCAGTTATTTATGTGCTTCAATTAAATTAAGGATTCATCACTGCTATCGAAAATTCCGGGCAAAGTTTTTGGTTTAGCTTTCAAAACGGTACCACTGTTTTCTTGCCGGTCATTTAATACACGGCATGAACGTGACTGGCGATCCACAAGCACATTTGCAAAATAAAATTTGTCTGCTGTACAGTGTTTGTCACGTACAGGCTGGTAACATGCAAATATCTGTATTCACGCATAAAACCGCGTGTATTTGTCCCTATTTTTGAGGCGCTGTGCTTAGCTGTTACAGGGGCTTTCAGAGAGGCGCACGCAGCTGACAGGTATGCCTGTCATCTTTCAGTTCGCCTATACATGAATTCGACGAAACTACCGGAAGTAAGCAGGTGCCATTATTGAGCTACTCAGATAGACAGATGTCCATAGGGATAACGTGATAGAACACCATAAAATACCGTGATTTACAAGATTCACTACTACTTGTATAATGTTAGAGTATTCCATGGTCTTTGCTGTTAGCTGTCATTGACTGCGCATTGCCAAAAAGGTTTATTGACAATCCAACAATGGCGCCGCCACAAGATGGCAGCCTCCACAAAACGCTTGTCGGATTTGTCCATAGGAAAATATTTGTGTTTTTCCCTTTACACGTCGTCTGTCTCTCACCCATAACCTATGACAATCGCACAGACACAGAACACTCTCGATCGCATTTGCTTACTCACACGCATACGTGTACGTCTTCAGCTTATAACAAAAAACATTGCGAAGCTCATCTAATGGTCTGAACTTTGTAATTGGTGTTACAGTAATACTGATTATGTGAACGTTAGACAGTAGGCTACTTACATCCATAGGTTGTATGACAAGTACACAGAAAACTAAATCAATACAACAGGCTATGGGGTCATTCCGTGCCAAATAAACAAATCTGAGACAAAAATTCCACCTGACCATCTTGGATTTGCTTTAAACTTTATGTGAATAATGTTACCATACCCAGGACCTATTCTGTGAAATATTACCATTGTATCTTCTATAGTTGTTGAGATATGGGGCCTTAAAAAAGGGGGTCGTGTGTCAAGAAAGTGGAGCTCTGAGAAAATGTCCATGTTCCACAAAACGTTACTGTTGGAGTTTCCATGCTACATTCATGAAACTTTCAGGACACATTCTAAAGTAGTATGTGTCTTTACACTGTGAAGTACACCTTTCACATTAGCACATTTGCTGAGTAATGCTTTACTGAAAGAAAATTACATGTTAATTTTTTGCTATCTATTTCACAGTACTATATCTTGTATGTGAATGACATAAGATCTTTAGTATTTCTATGCAGTTCACACAACTTATTGTACATTTTCTACAAATAGTTAAATATTAGATATTAATAACAGCTTTTGAGTTTTGAGACATTAAAGATGATATAAATGAATTAAGACCCATAGTTTAATTCTATTTTCCAAATTACTGGCTAAGTATACCATAAAATCAAAGTTACCACCAGAAAGCCCCCCCCTCCCCCTCCCCTTGTCAATCCCAGGCCCATCTTCAGTTCCAGAGTGTCAGGTGTGTGAAATTGCTAATTAGACAAATAAATGTGTGTCAGTTGTCAGGTTCATGAAATGGCATACCATCACCAGAGCACATTTCTGAGTTGGTCTGAGGGACTGCAAGATGGTAGTCTTAAATTTACATGAATTTCAAACTTATACCACACATGGGGACTGTTCACAATGTATAATTTACCTCCATGGGAGGAAAAGGCTGCATCATACTCATGTGGATGTGCCCTCAATAGCATGTAATTCAATGGGCTGACAAAACCACTTTATAAAATTCACAATACTTTTGAGCCAAACAAATGGCTACATCAAGCTTTCAAAGCAACTATTGCATCTTCTTTCCTAACCAAGGCTACTATGTTGTGACTACAGACATCTGATTGATGGTTTGTGAAAGAATAGACATAAATTTACAAATGCAAATAAAATGATGGCTGTAAAATGTATAACCTTTTAAATTATTCAATTATTTGTTGATATTTTAAAGATTACATTTCAGTGAAGATTAATATGCAATCAAATAAGTGCGGACTGGAGCTGTGGCATTCTGGGAAATACCTGAGTAGGCTAAATGAGCTATGTTCCCACCCACCCTACATGGGTGGGATGAAAACATGCAAAACTGTTGTAGTTTTTGACTAGTCACACCCATTTTACCCAGTGATGCAATATGACCATTTTTGCATCACTGGGTACTTTCAATCTGGCAAGAAAAATAATGTTTTAGCTCTCAGGAGTGGAAGTCAGTGCTGAAACCTTTACCACTTAAATATACTAACTGGCTACTAATTACATAAAGCTTAATGCAAATCGGTGAAGTATTCCTTTAAGGACTGCGGTGCAGAGGCCCTGCGTTCCTCCTCTCTGCCAGCAGCGCGTGCATTTGGATTTTGTGTGGCGTTTTCCGCCTACCTGATCTACACTACATTTTTGGGTGACCTTGGGGTGTCTGATCACAAGGCTGTCTCATTTGAGCTGCTGTTTCCATCATTTCACACTAAGCCAAAACGCCAATCCAATCCAGAAACCTCAAAAAAATCAACACAGAGGCCTGGGCCCTGGACTTGCAATCCCTCTCCTCTGGTTCTCTGGTTTTAAACTTCTTTTAAATTTTGCTTTAATTTTTTTCTTTTTCTTAACACTGTAGCACTTTGAGATTGCTTTAAATATAAAGTGCTTTACAAATAAAATGTATTATTATTATTATTATTATTATTACTATATTTTTGCTTTGTTCCTGCGCATACTGACATTTACTATCATTTCATTGCACTACATTGTTTACTTTCATATTTTCAATTTCATTTACTTCAATAAATATCTTTTATTTAAAACTTTATATCCACATGTGGACTCCCCTCAATGTTACGGGCCAAAACAAGCCTTGGTCGGTAATACAAGGGAGATTTTTCTTTTTTCATATTTAGCTTTTTTAGCGCTGTAGTGCTGTCTTTACCTTTCTATAGCGCAATGACATGGTTTGCCAACAAATTGCAGTACAAACTAGAAAAGTGACCAAGGCAGTGTGGTCACAGATGGTTATCTGGATCACTGATCGCCACCAAATCGAATCAGTTCTTAATCATCCCAATACACACGTTGTCCAAAAATTTCATCCAAATCCAATCCAATTTGAATATTCTTCAAATAATCTCTTACATACACTAAAGCTGCTTCCAGACTGCCCCAACAAACCCGAACCAACTCCAACATTCTAAAGTTGGTAATTGTCAGAATTTGTCTGCTCTTTGTCTTTAGAATGTTCACAATACCAACTGCCTGTCCACACTGACCAGACTGTACCTGACAAGACTGACTTTTGTCACCATCTGTTTTGGTCTTTTGGTCAGGGACACTGTGTAGTTTTTGTCGTAAAACTAGTGAACTAGCTACAAAAAAGGCATACAAACATGCTTTAGAGTCTTTTTGGTACTATACTAGAACATGGTTAGTGATGTCAATTTTGCAATGTCATGCTGTAAGCAGGTTTTCTCTTATTTTTAGGCGCTTTACTACCCCCCAACCAGAAATAGCATACAGTAGCCTAGGCTACATATCCTAAATGACTGTGGGGTTCAGTTTGTGTTTTATTGAAACAATTAAAAGTAATTAAACTTGGTAGGTTGGTAGGTTGCAGGGGGTGGTGGGCTATGTCCACGTCCCTTTCCCAATCAATTCTGAGACTAAATCTACACCCTTGAGCAGGGGTTGGGTTTTAGATATTGACTGTTTTAACATGATATCATGTATTTCATGAATACAACACATTTGATAAACCAGACCTAGGCCTATAATCTAATAATTCACCTTGGTTTAATGAGAAATTTTGGGTAGGCCTAGGCTCCACGGACCAGATTAAATAGCCCAACTGGCTGCTGGTGGCCCCGGGACCTTAGTTTACCTACATCTGCCCTTGAGGCTTTTACTGTCGGTAAAAAAAAGAACCACAAACAAGGATTTGCAGAGATTTGTAACTTTACCTCAAATAGGCCTACTTAGAGTACTGTGGTGGACCATCGTGGCCAGCTTGATACAATATATCAGAACTCCTTTAATGCAACTATGCACTAAGCCTATCAGAAGGTACAGTAGGCTGATTTGTTAAAAATTACACTGCTTTGAAGACTGATTTGATTGTGTTTCAGCTGCACCTGTAAGTGCACTGCCGGCACTGTTGGCATGGATGTTGAAATTATTTTATGACTTGCCTTTCTGGACATTTTTACATTTCAGAAGTGTTGAATGTGAGGTCACTTCAGTTCCATGATTTATGATTCAGGAATGATGAGGCATTCTTAATTACTATGCATAATTAGGTAGCCTAATTGTTTAATATTTGGAATTTTAGACACTGTGCTAACTCCTCGTCTGTCCATTTCCCAGTCCATGGAGGCATACAAGGCACATAATGTCATGTGCATGCCTTGGTCAACAAATTTTTGCTATTATGCAAATTATTATCATCAGCCCAATGTTATAGCAAGATTTCAAAATAGAATTCAATAATATCAAGTAGACTAAACCTTCCGCGTAATCAGTGTTATTACATCAGTCATACATTAGCCAATAGACTTGCGCGTATGAGTTGCATGAGTTCTCTGTCAACTGTGTGTGTCACACTGAAAGGCCTAGCAGCTCTTCAAGCTCTGCGCAGTATAAAGAGGGACAAATACGCGCTGTTTCTGTAGTCTTGGCCACCCTATTTGCGTGTGACCGGCATCTACGTGATAGCCTACAGTAGACAAACTTTATTTCGCAAATGCGCTCGCAAGATAAATTCGCCAGTCATTCATGCCAAGTATTAAATGGCAGTGGTACCGTGCCACATCAGAAGAAAAGATTTTTTGAAAGTGAAACTACTGGATTTGTCAGTGTATGTGTGATTTCACGAATAATTATTTTATTTTACTATTTAGGCCTATGGAATGCCTGAGGGAGTTTTCAGAAACCTGCAATTTGGCCGGAGTTATCACTGAAACCTGTTTTATTTAATCGTGTAGGCTACATAAACGCAAAGCCTCTAAATGTTCAAATGGTAGTAGGCTTATCTAATGTTAAGATAATTGTCATTTCCACATTAACTGATAATTATAGCGTATGGGGGGATGCCGTTTGAGAAGGGGGATGATTTTACATTTTTATTTCAACGCGAGTAGATAGGCTACTGCTCACTGGGATGCGAGAGAAAAATTTCGTGCTGACCCATTTTGCGCATCGCCCAAGCCACATAGCCTACAATGTCAATGGCAAATGCAAGCCCTGAAATATGAAAAGATATGATGTTTAATTTTGTCTCATAACCGTGCGTTCTTCTGTCACTACAAACAACGATGGCGCGTTTCATTGAGGTTATTCATAGTTTAATAGCCTAAATTGAGAATGGAGCTTTGACAAAGATGTAGGCTAGCTCTAACCGAGTTTTCTCTTTCCATTGCTCACATCTCTTCACATTCACGTGTCCAAAAAATCAGCAATTTCAAGCGAAAACGATGCAGTTGCAGTTGAGTAGGCTATCAAACTTAAGCAAGCGCTCACGTGAGCATCAAAGATCATGGAATACTGACGTCTCTGGTGCATTCTATTTGGTTAGTTGTCGAGGGAACAAGCTTTCAGAATGTTGTAGTTTGTTGGAAAGCTGTCTGCACTGGTCAGACATTCTACAACTCCACCCGACCCGACTGAACATGTTGAACTTTTCCGACTTTTCCCGAATAGAACAGACAAATGCAAACTGATGGTCCACACTGACCCAACTGTTTGTGATTGTTGGCGTTTGTTAGAGTTTGTTAGCGTTTGTTGGGGCAGTCTGGAAGCAGCTTAAGGTGTCATTTACAATTTACAATACTTATCATCCAAAGCTAAAGTCAGTAATGACCCTAAACACTGGGCAGTTTATAGAGCACTAAGAAATAAATGCACCCGAATAGTGAAAAATACAAAAAGTGAATATTACCTACACATGTTAGACAAAAACTTAAATGATCCAAAAAAATTCTGGAAGTTAATTAAATCTACAGCTGGAGACATTGCTCCCCCCACTCTTCCTGAATCTTTAACAGTAAATCAAATGAAAGGTAAACAAAACATAGTAGATGCCTTTAACAAACACTTCATAAATGCTGGCATACATACTCAGTTTAGTGTCGCTGGACCTTATGGTGACAAAGCAGTTTCAAACAGTCCTGTACCTTTTAATTTTAATTTTGCAAGTATCACCTCCGCCCAAGTCCGGAAGGCCTTGTTAAATCTAGACTGTAAAAAGTCATCTGGGCCAGATCAGATTGAGCCTTATTTCTTAAAAACAGCTGCAGACTTGGTTGCCGGACATATTGCCTCTATTTTCAATCTCAGTCTATACAGTGGGGTAATCCCTAGCTCCTGGAAGTCAGCATTTGTCCTCCCTCTGCTAAAAGGTGGCGACCCCTCTTGCTTGGACAACTACCGTCCAATATCCAGGTTGTCTGTCACAGCCAAATTATTTGAATCTATTATAAATGAACAACTTAAAAACTTCCTGTCTGAAAACAACATCTTATGCCCTACTCAGTCTGGTTTCAGACAGGGCCACAGCACTATAACTGCTGTGACCTCTGTTACAAATGATGTAATTGCTGCCCTAGACAATAGAAAATCATGTGCCGCTTTATTTGTAGATTTAACAAAAGCCTTTGATACTGTTGACCATGGTCTTCTTCTTCATAGACTGCAGGCTATAGGCTTCAGCAACACTGTCTTAAACTGGTTCTCCAATTATTTAACTGGGAGAACCCAGTGTGTAGCTATAGAGAACTTGAGCTCTACCTCTCACACAGTAAAAACTGGTGTGCCTCAGGGTTCAATTTTGGGACCCATTTTATTCTCTATTTATATTAATGATATTGGCAGGGGCATAGACAAAGCAGACATTCATTTATATGCTGACGACACAATTCTTTATACAACCGCATCATGCGTGCGTGAGTCAATGGATTTGTTACAGCATGCTTTCAACTCATTACAGTTGTCGCTAGTAAAACTAAAACTGGTATTAAATGCCAAAAAAACTAAGTTTATGATTTTTACACGTTCACGCTCTTTCCCTGATTGTTCTGTTTTAACACTAGATGGCACCCAACTAGAGAGAGTGTCCACATATAAATATCTTGGGATATGGCTTGATGATAAATTGTCATATGAAGTTCATATAGAGAGTTTATTGAAAAAGCTGCGTCCTAAATTGGGCTTTTTTTACCGTCTAAAAAAATGCTTTCCGTTTACTGCTAGAAAACATTTAGTACTGAGCACTTTCCTGTCTGTGTTAGATTATGGTGATATAATTTACATGCATGCACCATCAACCTATCTGAAAAAACTTGATGTTGTATATCACTCTGCATTAAGGTTTGTAACTGGTGCTGCTGCAAGAACACATCACTGCACCCTATATGACATAGTGAAATTGACATCACTAGAGCTCAGAAGGAAATCTCACCGCTTAATTTTTATTTTAAAGGCTTTAATGGGGATACTACCTCAATACATATGCAATTTACTGACACTACGCACCTCCATTTACAGTACACGCTCATCAGCAGATTTACTTCTTACTTACTCCTCCCACACGCACAACACTGGGCCAAACTGCCTTCCATGCATTTGCACCACATCAGTGGAATACATTGCAAAATATCTTACATCTGGGTTCCTTGCCCTCTTTAACGGTTTTTAAAAATCTTCTAAATTCTGCTCTGACACAGCAGTGCCACTGTTTTACTTAAGCTTCATGACTACATACCCTGTACCTTTGCTTGTTTTATGTTGTCTCTGTATGTATGTCTATGTTGCAACCTTTTTTTTAACTTATTCTGCTGCCACCTTGGCCAGGACGCCCTGGAAGAAGAGATATTGTATCTCAATGGGTCTTTTCTGGTTAAATAAAGGATAAATAAATAAATAAAAAAATCAAAACATAATAGTTTATAAGGTTTATAACCATATTTTACATCAGATCAATCCTCATGTATGCACTGTTACACTGACAACATGACTGCTATTTGACTGTTTTGTCCACACATGATGACAACAACTTGTCCTTCTGATGGCTTGACATGTTATCTGACACAAATATTTAATTTTGAGAGATGAATTGGATTTTGAGCAAGAGACTTGGTTTTGCAGGTAATCCATGGTGTTTTGCCATTTGTCTGAATTGTTTTGAGAAAAGCATGGTAACACTTTATTTGAAGGTACTGTCATAAGACTAACATGACACTGTCATTAACTATGACATGATGTTGCCAAGAGTCTGTCATAAACTTTATAAACCTGTCATGACTTCTAACATACCCTAACCTAATCCTAACCCTAACCATGACAAATACTGGGTGACGCTTAATGACAGAAGTCATGACAGGTGTATAATAATTATGATAGATTCATGTCAGTCATAGTTAATGACAGTGTCATGTCAGTCTTATGATGGTACCTTCGAATAAAGTGTAACCAAAAGGTCTTACTGTTCTGCAAATAGTAAGGATGAATGAACTGTAATCGCCATGAATGGAATCAGAGATCCTGATGACTATAAGTGGACTAGTCCATGTTTTAACTAGACCAGGGGGGCCATGAATGGAATCAGAGATCCTGATGACTATAAGTGGACTAGTCCATGTTTTAACTAGACCAGGGGGGCCATGAATGAATCAGAGATCCTGATGACTTATAAGTGGACTAGTCCATGTTTAACTAGACCAGGGGGGCCATGAATGACGCAGAGATCACTGATCACTTACACTGGACTAGTCCATGTTTTAATTAGAACAGGGGGGTCATAAATGGAGCAGAGGTCACTGATGACTTATAGTGGACTAGTCCATGTTTTCACTAGACCAGGGGGGTCATGAATGGAGCAGAGGTCACTGATGACTTACTTCCTGGAGGCTTGCCTTTACTGTTTCTTCTCCTGATGGGAAGAGGATCTGGATCTAGTAGCCCAACACACACTGGATTAGTAGTCTGTTCAACAACTGCAGCAAAGTTATTCAGATGCACATTAAAGGGGACGTTTTGTTTAGCCCCTTTTCTGGAGTGTCTAGGATGAAATAGAATCATCAACACCAAAATTCTGACAACTGCTCCTGTCTCTGATATTTCAGAATAGCTTGCTTTGTGCATGTCCGATAATGGCCTTAAAAGAACCTTAAACCTTTGTTTTAAAACATGTGCAGCTCACCAAGTGGTTATTGGAGTTTGTTAATGTTCATCAACAATTATCATAGTGAAATACAGTTCATATCCAGCTTTATTAGTCTTCTCGTTGTGCTAGTTGCTAGAATGTTCAAAAGACCATATAAAACGTGACAGAAACTGTACTTTGCTACTATAATTGTTTCGGAACATCAATGGACACCACTAAACACTTGGTGAACAGCAGAAGTTTTAAAATAAATGTTTAAGGTTGTTTTAAGGACATTATCGGACATGCACAAAAAAAGCCATTCTGAAGCAGAAAAGGGGGGATTCTAAATGAGCCAAATATCAGAGACAGGAACAATCATCAAAATTTTGGTGTTGATGATTCTATTTCATCCTAGACACTCCAGAAAAGGGGCTAGACATGTTAAAAACCAAACTTCCCCTTTAATGGGGACCATTTCATG
This sequence comes from Sardinella longiceps, assembly GCA_027497455.2. Taxonomy (NCBI): domain Eukaryota; kingdom Metazoa; phylum Chordata; class Actinopteri; order Clupeiformes; family Clupeidae; genus Sardinella; species Sardinella longiceps. The sequence continues at coordinate 54,055 of JAODXP020000193.1, read as the reverse complement.
TATACAAAGTGACTGAGATTGCAATGACATAGGCCTACATCAGATCCCCCCACCCCCCATTTCATAGATGTGACAGACGGCAAACTTCTGATAGTTTACAAACACAGTTTATTACCTGAACTATAGTTAGTTGCCAAAAATGCTCACAGGCACTTTTTTCGAATAGGGAGAGGGTGCATTTGAAGGCATCATTTTCAAAGAAATATTTGAAATACTGAAGTATAATTTTGCATACCTTCCCTTGAGATATGTGGGCACATAATATCCGAGAATCAGCCAAGTCTGAGTGGGTCAAGTCAGAGCCATTGATCCATTTGACACAGAATGACCCATTAACATCAGAGTCTATGCTGAATGGTGATCAATAAACAGTAGCCTACTGTAGATGGCCTGTCTTCTATGATGCATAACATACTTAGGACTCACCATTCTGATGCTCCTGCATTCTCTCCTCCAGTTGTCTATTCCTCTTCTCCAGCTGTCTCTCTCTTTCCTCTGCCTCCTTTCGTTCCTGTAGTTGGGCTCTCAGGTCCTGTAGTTGTCTGTTCCTGACCTGCAATTCCTTCCACAGTGACTCCAGTTGCCTTTTACTGGTCTCCAGCTCTCTGGTCATGTTCTCCAGTAGAATCTCTCTCTCCCTCTCTTTTTTACTTATTTTCTCTGTGTCTCTGTGATGGAGTTTATCCCTCTCTTTTAGTTGTAATTTAGTCTTCTCTATCTCTCTGTTCGTCTCCTCTTGTTGCTGTTTTATCTTCTCCATCTCTTTGGTCTCTTTCTCCATCTTTCTGTCTCTCTCTTTCAGTTCTTTATCTTTCTCCTTTAGCTTCCTCTTGCTCTCCTCCATCTCTCTGTCTCTCTGTCTCAGTTCTTTCTCTTTCTCCTTAAGCATCCTCTTGCTCTCCTTCAGCTGTTTGTTTTGGTCCTTTAACTGGCCAATGGCCTTGAGGCATTCAGGGAGATCTGACAGAAAAATCAGTAACACTTACTGATAACGCTCTAATTTGCCACTATTATTAACTATTATTATTATTATTATTATTAGTAGTAGTAATTAACTATTATTAGCTATGATCTGTGTACGCGTGCACGCACACGCACACACACACGCACACACACACTGTCACTAATCCACCAATCATCTCTCCTCATCACTCATCACATCTCCACCAATCATCTCTCCTCATCACTCATCACATCTCCACCAATCATCTCTCCTCATCACTCATCACATCTCCACCAATCATCTCTCCTCATCACTCATCACATCTCCACCAATCATCTCTCCTCATCACTCATCACATCTCCACCAATCATCTCTCCTCATCACTCATCACATCTGCACCAATCATCTCTCCTCATCACTCATCACATCTCCACCAATCATCTCTCCTCATCACTCATCACATCTCCACCAATCATCACTCCTCATCACTCATCACATCTCCACCAATCATCTCTCACTCACCCAGAGACTGGACAGATTCTTTCATTTTCTTCCTCTCTTCAGCAGTGATCTCCCTCTTCACTGTAATACCAGAGTAGAGAGATAAGCAACAGATCCTGAAACAAGTACGTGCAACACACACACACACACAAACACACACACTACACACACACTACACAAAGTTAATATTATGTATGCTTGTCAGTCAAAGTCTTGCTTACATTAATGTATGTATGTATGCCATCTTCTGAGTGGCAGTGTGTGTTTGTGTGTGTATTAAAAATGGGACACAGTATTTTATCAGACAAACGATACGCCCCCCATGGTTCAATACACAAATGAATAAAAGTATTTAGTGATATCAATTACAGACCTACTGTAAACAAATCCTCTATTTATTTCCCAGAATTTGCTCTGGCACATGAAGAACTCTGCCTGCTGTATGGGGGTTTGCCAATCACCAGATTGGGGAAACTAAAAACCAGCACAGCTGACTGACAGTGTGTGCTCAACAGTCAGAGATGCAGAGATACACTGCTGTACTGCAAGTATGCCTGAGATAACATGTAGGATATCAGTGCTAAATAAAGAGTGTGTCAAACAACATAACTATAGCCCACAAGCATCTTGCATGCCTATAAGAGGGTGTGCAATTTTTTAAAGATATTTTTAGGGCTTTTTGCCTTTAATTTGATAGGACAGTAGAGGGAATGACAGGAAATGCGTGAGAGAGATGGGAAATGATTGGGAAATAACCTTGGATCAGACTGGAACCCGTGTCCCAAGATTCATGGTGCGATGCACTAGCTCACTGAGCAACAGCGCCCCCTATCACCCAATTGTTTATATCATCAGCCTAAATTATGCCCCAAATCCTTTTATTGAGTTTGGGAAGTGGATGGACATTCCATTAGTTTGGACCGCCATGTTTCGGTTCACACATTTTGTGTGGGATTCACCTGTAACGCCGGCAGCGTGACCTGAAACATGGCGGATGATTCCATTATTGATAGAACACATGCCCTATTGTAATGTGTGTGTACTTGGTGATTGAGCATGTTCAAAGGCTAAAGGCAAGTGTTGAGCACTTAGCTTAACACTGTAGTGATGTGGGTCCACATGCTAGCAGGAGTAACTCAGTGTAGCTTATCAGTTACTTTCATTTTTAACCATCATCATTCAGGCTGGTCCAATGGAGACAATACTAGACAGAAAACACTAGAAACTTCAAGATCTGTGTGTGTGTGTGTGTGTGTGTGTGTGTGTGTGTGTGTGTGTGTGTGTGTGTGTGTATGTATACACACATGTATGATCTGTGTGTGTGTGTGTGTGTGTGTGTATGCACGCATGTATGTCTGTGTGTGTGTGTGTGTGTGTGTGTGTGTGTGTGTGCAGTAAGACTATATTCCACTGTGTGTGTGTGTGTGTGTGTATGTGTGTGTGTGTGTGTAAGGGTGCAAATTTAGTGTGTGTGTGTGTGTGTACTGTAAGAGTGTATTCTACAGTGTGTGTGTGTGTGTGTGTGAGTATGAGTAAGGCAAGCTTCTAGAGCTGCATGGTGTGTGAGTGTGTGTGTGTTTGTGTGTGTGCAGTAAGACTATATTCCACTGTGTGTGTGTGTGTGTGTGTGTGTGTGTGTGTGTGTGTGTGTGTGTGTATGTGTCTTCTTTAAGGCTGTTTTGTAGTGTATGTGTACATAATATATGTGTGTGTTTATTTCTACAATGTATGTGTGTGTATATTCTACAGCTGCATGGGGTGTGTGTGTGTGTGTGTGTGTGTGTGTGTTCCATGATGAGTGTGTGAGTCCACTGCAGACTGTCAGTAACACATCATCTTCCCAGGCCTGATGACCATGATGACCCTCCTCCCTCCTAAAGAAACCCAAACACACCAACTCCTCTCTGGTACTTACCTCTGAAACCTAAAGAAACCAGAAGCAGAGATGAGATCATTAATGAGGACCAATGGAGACAAACTCACACATTACATGAGGACATACAATATCAACACTGGCAATAGTCCCAGTGTGTGTGTGTGTTTGTGTGTGTGTGTACACACCTAAGGGTTTTTTCTTGTGTGTGTGTGTATGTGTGTGTGTGTGTGTGTGTGTGTGTATATATGTGTGTGCGTGTGTGTGTATGTGTGTGTGTGTGTGTGTGCGCGCTTGTATGTGTGTTTGTATGTATGTGTGTGTGTGCACAGTAAG
>JAODXP020000193.1:35402-42902 GCA_027497455.2 Sardinella longiceps | reverse complement strand
AGGCCCGATTGGCAGAGGCACCCATGGTAGAGGGGCCGTGACACACACACGTTACGCACGTTTGCGGTCCATAACCGGTGCTGTCCATTCGTGTTGCGTGGGCATTCACACCAGAAACTGTCTGTGTGCTCTTCATGTGCAGACTGGCTGCCCGAGTGTAGCCGGTGGCGGTCCGCACCGCACACGGGTCTCGAACCCGCCACCCCGCAAGCTACAAACTCCCGGCGTGGGAGTGGAACGCTCTAACCAACTGAGCCAAAAGCCTGAGCTTCTAACTCAGCGTGTTAGAAGCGCCCATGGAATTGGGTGATGAGGATTTACACACTACCACCGAGCTAGCCGCGCTAGCTGGCCTCCGTTACACAAGCTCTGCATTACAAATATACTAAGGCTGCACAGGGCCTGCTTGACCAATTCTGGTTTCAAATAATAACCAAAACAACTCCACTACACTGCTGTGAGCTTGCTCTGTACACTAAGCTGGCTTGCAAAGAATAGATGCTAGCTATTTTACTCAGGAATTGATAAGGAATTGGATTGATAAACAGAATGGACAATGACATTGATATTGATAAAAACTTACACACACACACACACACACACACACACACACACACACACACACACACACACACACACACACACACACACACACACACACAGTTGAGTCTATCTCACAAAGAAAGAGAAAGAGTTAACTATTACCTTTATCTGTGCCCCCAGCTGCCATTGTGTCTTCCTGAAACAGACACAGATCACAGTCAGGATGTTTACATGCACAAGTTCACAGTGCTCAAGCTTCTCAAACAGGCTATTGTCCTTGTGTGAGTTTACATGGACTAGTGATTAAGCTTCTCAACCAGACTATTGCCCTGAGGTTCCCTGGTTAGTGTGGGGGGAAATTATTGGTCGATGTATCAAGAAGCACTGCTTCAGGTAGAGAAAGTTTTTTAACAATAATAGAATAAAATCCATGTGAGGTGTTTTGTCTGATTATGACCTTTTTTGCTTGCTTGGGGTTAGACTAACATAAATTGTCGATGATTTGTTAATTTCAGTAACACTGACAGAAATGTAATGAGGGTCTCTACTAGTTTAACAAACTAAAGTTAGCTACACTATGATGATGAATGAAGGTGGCTACCATCATCTATTTGATCAAGTAGTGAGGAAGCAAGGGCAAAAAAGACATGTCTTGCATAGTGGGTAGGCGATATAGAATTCCAAATTTCAAAACAAATAGGTTTAAATTTTCAATGGTCCAGTGGTCTATTAAACTGGGGGTGGGGGTATTTATTTATGGGTATTTATTAGTCTATTAATGGGTATGGGTATGGGGTATTTACTAGACTATGTATGATCTACTTTCAGCAGAAATGCATTAGTCTAGATATATGTTTTACATGTTGCCTCTGTTATGGATCACACTCATACCCAACACAGATTTCTCTATATTTGAGACAATAAAGGCTGATGTTATCTCATCTGAAGTAAACACCCCATTGTGGGGCCCATGTGGCTTAGGGCCCTGTGTGTGCCTAGAGAAAGCTTAGGGCCCTGTGTGTGCCTAGAGAAAGCTTAGGGCTGAATAAGTGCTTAAGTGAGCGCTAGACTACTCATGTGGGAACAGCACTTTGCTTTGATGAGCAAACCCCTCAAAGGCCCACAGGGGGGCCTCTATGCAGACTGAAAGTGCACCCAGAATTGCCCTCAATATCCTATTACCAAGATGACAATACACATTGGACAATCTCAACATCATACACAGACACTCATACACACACCCAGCCAAAGACCAGCACATTCCCTTGCACAAAAAAGTTTACAAACTTATCCATCTCCATGCTGCTACTCTGCACCATGCAATTTTGCTTCATTGCACCTTTGCTGTAACTCAGGACTGTTGCACTCCAGTAACATACCACAGATGACTTAATTCTGAAACACACACAGTCTTGGAAATGTATGCTCATGTGTCTTATGTTGTGTTGATTGTTGTTTATGTTACTGATATCTATTACTGCTACTGATATCTATTTATCATGTTTGATATCTTGATATCTATTTGGACTTTATGTCCTAGTGACATCATACATACAGTTATTGATGTCTTATGTACAGTTAGTTGTATGTCTAACTTAGTTTTGTTATTGCACATTTGGAGTTTGGAGAAACACAATTTCAGTCTTCTTGAAATGTACTTTTGCACAGTTTGATTGACAATAAAGTTCACTTTGACATTCACCCAATGCTTCCTCCTCCCATGTAGCTTGTGTTTGGTTTTATTAAATAATCCACTATGTAGGAGGCCTAATAATGATCGATTGCAAGATGAATCCATGTACTTGGTAGACTGTGTTTGGTTTTAGTGGCCTATGAGTAGCCTGGTCCAGATCACTAAATAGGTTTATGCATTTCAATTGTTCTATTTTTGTATGAAGAAAATAATTCAACGCATGTATAACTGACAAATGCCGGCTAGCCTTCTGTAGCTATGTGTGTCTGTTTAGTAAAGGGGTAGGGAACCTATGGCATGGGAGTCAGATGTGACTCTTTTGATGGTTGCATCTGGCTTACAGACAAATCTTTAATAAAAAGAAAGATAACTTTAAAAATATAAAACATTCTTATGTAGGCCTATTTCAATCCATTCATCTATCTATTTCAGTCCAAGGTGACTGGTTAAAGCACCAGCAAAGCTAGCCAAATTCCATTCATAGATGGGGAGTATGCCAAAACACTCATGCTTGATGTTGCCAATATACTTTTTGATGACTTTTTGAATAAAGACAAGATAATCAAATGAATAAGAGACATGCCTCTATATTGTATGGCATGGAATTAAATTTTAAAATATGTGGCGTTCATGGCTCAAAAAGGTTCCTGACCCCTGGTTTAGTAGAATAAAATGAGGGCAAAATGAGAGCCTTGGCTTAAGATGACTATTTTAAATCTGCTTCTGTTCTTGAAACATCCAGTAGACCTGCTTAGTCCTGTTTCTGTCACTCATTGCATTCACTTTAGGCATGATTATATTGATCAATAGGCTATTCATCACAATTATTTAACTTATAGAATTAACAAATTAAGAATGTAGATTTCCTATCGTGTTCATGGAAAATTCCATTTATGCCTATGGGGTGTGCATTTATAGCATATTTCAGTAGCCTAAATAACTGTAAAAGTCTTGAAGAGGGATACATTTTCTTTTATAAGAAGGGTATTTTAGCCTTACTTACGTCTTGAAGTAGAGGTGAGATTTCACGGTGTCGTTCTCATGCTGCTGTTTTCCCCGAGTCCTGATGTCAACTTCATATCCAGTGGGCTAATTATCCGATAACAAAGACTCGGTAGATGGTAGACATGACAAGGAATTAAATTAATGATCGTTTGGTAAAATACAAACTTTGAAGAGAGAAGGAGCTAAGTCAGTACTCTGTGTTGAGATCACGAGGTCAGGCTTCTGCGTCTGCGTGCGCACAGGGGCAAAGTTCTTGCTGCACCTGACTGCTTGTTTGTGCATTTACGAGCGCTCATTCAATGTGAACGCAGAAGTATTTGCCCTTTGAGAACCTAGACGGCATAACTGACTTTTTGGTCAAAATGTAGTTATATCACCTGTATACAGTATAGTGATACAGTTAGGGCATAACTGTATTTGACCAAAATATATATTTATGAAGTACAGTAGGCCTATATTGTGTTGTCCATCATCTGTAAGCAGGTGAAATCAGGGCCTACAGAAAGAAGCACAAGAGCAACCTGGTTTAGTTTTGGCTCTCCGGTAAAGTTGATGAAGTGTCACTTATGCCCTTTAGATGCTCAGCCCTCTATAATTTGTCAATGTTTGATTTAAAAAAGAGAAAACTTACATTAGTGGTTCGCCTTGACTCGCTGTTCTGGGACCAGTTTATCTGATGCAAGCAGAGGCTTTATGTGTTATCACTTCAGAATCAGCACATTAGAGTTCCCCCTTCTAACACCCCCCCCCCCCCCCCACACACACACACACGCTCTCTCTCCTGACTCTAGTTCAGCACGTAGTAGTAAACTTCAAGTAGTCTAGGCCTACAATTTAGTTCAGACAGGAAACTCTCAGAATTAGTAAATAAGATTTTTATTAGTGTAAGTACAAGGTGGTATGCTTGGTCATGGCGCCCTAGATCTGCTCAAGATGCTGCTGCAAAGTTAAAGCTGCAAAGCTGCAACACTGAGACTGCATAAAATAGTAACACTGTAAATTGCTGCCACAATAAATAACACAAGCAGAAATTAACGAAATTAACTACGGTTGCGTTGTCACTAATTAAGGGCGTCACTCAGATTTTCCTGTATGAACTTGGTCATTTCTTGTTCTCTATCTTTTTATATCTTACAATGTAAGACTTTAAAATGATATCCCAGAGCTTTTCAGCACATAACTATTCTCAACACTCATGAATCATCAGGGTATTTCTGACGTCATTGTAACGGAAAATGTTTGAGACTCAATTCTATGCAAACCTCCTCCTGTCTCCTCTCCCATGAGTCTCAGGTCCCGATAGTAGATGGATGGATTCAAAGTAAACCTCTGTTTTTCCCCTGCATTCCAGACCCCTGTTCTCAATTCTGCTATTCCCATTCTATATTCCAGATCCCTGTTCTCAATTCTGCTATTCCCAACCTATATTCCAGACCCCTGTTCTCAATTCTGCTATTCCCATTCTATATTCCAGATCCCTGTTCTCAATTCTGCTATTCCCAACCTATATTCCAGACCCCTGTTCTCAATTCTGCTATCCTCATTCTATATTCCAGATCCCCGTGCATTCTTAGATTCCTGAGTGGAGATGGGTGACTGGAGTAAACCCTTGCCTTTCCCTAAATCCCAAATCCCTGTTCTTGATTCTGATATTCCCATTCTATATTCCAGATCCCTGTTCTTAACTCTACTGTTCCCATTCTATATTCCAGATCCCTGTTCTTAACTCTACTGTTCCCATTCTATATTCCAGATCCCTGTGTGTTCTCTGATTCCTGAGTGGAGATGGGTGACTGGAGTCTGCTGGGGAATATCCTAGAGGAGGTGCAGGAGCACTCCACCTCGGTGGGCAAGGTGTGGCTGACGGTCCTCTTCATCTTCCGCATCCTGGTTCTGGGCACGGCAGCCGAGTCCAGCTGGGGAGACGAGCAGTCAGACTTCATGTGCGACACGCTGCAGCCCGGCTGCGAGAACGTCTGCTACGATGCCGCCTTCCCCATCGCACACATCCGCTACTGGGTGCTGCAGATCGTCTTTGTTTCCACGCCCTCGCTCATCTACATGGGCCACGCCATGCACTCTGTCTGCTACAACTTGACATTTTTAAATATTTAGCCATCTATGCAAAAGTGGCACCTATTGTTTTATTCTAGAAGATATTAATTTTAAAATGAGTATAGAGAATGAAATCAAATCAAATGATATCAAGTATTAAATATTAATTATGAATAATTAAAATACTATTGGATGACAAGCAGGTGTTGAGTGAATGCCATGTTGAGCTGCTGGATTCCATCCTGAATGAGACTTCTAGAATCCACTCCACTCCGTCCTCTCTCTCATATTGGATTTGATGCTTTTGTCTGTTATTCTGACTATTTTACACTGGCTGTGAGGATCCTATGCTATTTATTATCATGTTTACTGATGCCAAACAATAAAATATAATATAAACAAAATATAAAACTTATTCCAATAAGTATCATTTTCTCAGTGTGCCTTCACACATTTCAGCTTTGTAATGCAGAAGCCCCTATAGGTCAGTTAAACACACACACACACACACACACACACACACACACACACACACACGTTACAGGTCTGGAAGGGAGCACCTTTGAATCATGCACCTTGCTTTAGCTGTAGCGGCTGCTCACAGAACGAGCATGTGTTATTTGTGTGTGTTTAAAACTAATGGAACCCATTTTCAATCTGATATATTCAACAATGGCGCCCTCCAGAGGTCTGATTTAATATAACAAACAGGACTCTGGTGAACCTCCTTCTCTTTTTCTGACACACACACACACACACACACACACACACACTTCCTCTTCACTTATCTCATAAACTTCAAACACGGACACATTACAACAACCATTCTACTAATTGTTTTATTTTTTTAATCCACACATCGACATGACACAGTTCTCATTTTATAAGGAATCACATAGATATGCACAACTTACTAAGTATAACGTATAGATCAAATAAAGTACAATCAGTCTGTACAATGTACAAAATAAATACTGTGCAAAGTTTACTGTCTGCAAAATAGATAATATCTTCATGTGACACATTGATGCCCATATTTAGGAGTCACCCATAACATGGATAATGTAGTTCCCTTCTCATTGACTGTGAAACTGAGCATCAAATATTCTATGTTCAGTTTTTTTCGTGGAATTGGCCATATAGGGGGGCTGTAAAAGTTACAGCAGGTTTTTTTTTTACTTTTAAATATTTTTTAGAAAGAACGGTGGTTTTTAGCATATTGCAGCTTAAAAATGCAATTTCTACATCATTAAATACTTTTCCTGGCCTCTATAATTGATATGTTGCTCAGGAACTATTTTTAATAAGCAAACATGTGAACCATAAGTGTTTATTTCTATGGAAAAGCAGTGCTTGCCAAAATGCATTTGCGAAAATCGCTAAATTCAGCAGCCATTTTGTTTTTGCAAATTAGATGGTCAAAAACTCAAAATCCGTCTTGTGAACAGGGCTAGACGAATTCTGCACACCTTAATTAAGTTAAATAGACCTGTTCACAACTTCTACTAAAAAATGCTTCTAGAACCCTTATAGAGGGATTTCTTCTGAAAATGCGTCTAGTCTATTTCTAATACCTGAAACTGCTTCTGTCCTGTAGAGACTCATATGTTCAGGTTTCTGATATCTGAAACTGCTTCTGTCCTGTAAAGAGACTCATATGTTCAGGTTTCTGATATCTGAAACTGCTTCTGTCCTGTAGAGACTCATGTGTTCAGGTTTCTGATATCTGAAACTGCTTCTGTCCTGTAGAGAGACTCATATGTTCAGGTTTCTGACTTAGACTTAGACTTGTTCTATCGTATTTGTGCTCATATTAGTAAATAAAAAGTGTAAAATACAGTACTATGCCTCAATTTTAGTTGTTTAACAAGCACAAGCACTTTACACTGGATCAATGGGACCTGACTATTAGAAACTGAAAGTAAGATCTGAGGGGCCTGACTCAATGTAACGTGTTTCACGTTCTGGTCAGGTCTATGCTTTTCTACATTTTTTCATTCCATGCGGAATATATTGATGTTAGAAGGCTTGTGCAATAGGGCTATGCTTAAACTTACTCCGGAGCTACCCTTTAAGCAGTCTTATTGCTGAAGGGAAAACGCTGTCCCTAAATCTGGCTGTTCTACTGTGGATGCTGCAGAACCTCCTTCCAGATGACAGCAATGAGAACAGTACATGACGGGGGTGGGTGGGGTCAGAGATGG
>JAODXP020000193.1:0-35302 GCA_027497455.2 Sardinella longiceps | reverse complement strand
ATATTGTCTGGTCCCTGCCCTCTTACCTAAGAGACACGTCTGACTTTTTGCGTAAACTGATGAATGTCCATGTTTCTGACAATGACTTTTTGTGCACTATGGACGTTACCAGCCTGTACATGAATATCCCCCACGACCTTGGCTTATCAGCATTAGAACACTATCTTAAATCGTGAGACGTCGATGAACCCCCGGTGTCATTCCTATGGGATTTGGCACATATTGTACTTACTATGAACTACTTCAAATTTGAAAACAGTTTTTACCATCAGGTGAAGGGGACCGCGATGGGATCCCCATTTGCCCCTAATTATGCAAACCTGTTCATGGGCAAGTTTGAGGAGGACTTTGTTTATTCTTCAGCAAATGTTTTCTTGCCTTGTCTAAAATGTTATTTTCGCTATATTGATGACATTTTCTTTGTATTTAAAGGCACTGAAGAACAACTTAACCAATTCCATGAGTTTCTTAATTCTAGGCTGGACTCGATACGCTTCACTTTGGAATATGACATGTCCTCTGTTTCCTTCCTGGATGTAAATGTTTTTAGGTCCACGGGGCCTGTTTTGCAGACGTCGGTGTTTCGGAAACCTACTGACAGAAATAACTATTTACATTCTAAAAGTTACCATCCCCCCACAATGAAGGAATCCCTCCCTTACAGTCAGTTTTTGCGTATGAGGAGAATTTGCAGTACTGTTGATGATTTTGAGAGACAGGCCAAAGTTATTTATGAACGTTTTGTGTCAAAAGGTTATGATACTAAAAATCTCGATTCATGTCTAGACAGGGCGCGCTCCATGGAACGAGAGCCTCTTCTAGAGAAAAAAGGAACTACTTCTGATAACCGCAAAACCGCAACCGCGTTTTGTCCTCTACTTTTTCTCCTCTGTCATCTGAATTGAAGGCAACAGTAAAAAGACATTGGCACATATTATCCAGCGACTCTCAGATTGGCCAGTCATTCCAAGACCCTCCACTTTTTGCTTTCAAAAGATTTCAAAATTTGAGAGACTCATTAGTAAAGGCCGATAGTTTTATTCCACCTACAAACTGGCTCACTAATCTCGATCCGGGTAATTACCCATGTAGAAATTGCGTTAACTGCAATGCGATGATCAAGGGCACCACCTTTCTTCACCCGCGCACCGTTAAGTCATTCTCAGTGAGGGGGAGAATAACTTGCCGTACGACCTTTGTGGTCTATTTATTAAAATGCCCATGCGGATTTGGCTATGTCGGCAAAACAAAACGCGAACTAAGAATAAGACTAAATGAACATAAAAGTAATATACGCAATCGTGACATTAGGTCACCTGTGGCAAGACATTTCAATGAATGCGGTCATGACATCTGCACGTTAAAATTTCAGGGCATTGAGGCTGTGAAGCCACTTAAAAGAGGTGGCGACAGGGAGCACCATCTCCTCCAACGAGAGGCTCATTGGATTTTTTCGCTTCAATTTTCAATTCAATTCAATTCAATTTTATTTGTATAGCGCACAAATACAGTACATTGTCTCACGGCGCTTTACAGACAGTACGGGAAGCATCCATGAGAATCAGGGGCAAGGAAAAACTCCCTCGCTTTGTAAATAATTTGTTATGTAGGAAGAAACCTTGGGCAGATCCACGCCTCATGGACTCAGCCTACCTGCCTGGGGCCTAATAAAGTATCCGTAAAGTCTGATGCATAGATTGACCATGGTTAACACAAAACAGTATGAGTACTGAATGTAGTCAGAGATGATATACACATAGTTTGTGTGACAGTCAGGGCCAAGGGATGGAGTCAGTAGTTGGAGTGTGGGTTTAGTCAGTAATTGGAGTGGGATCAGAGTTCATTGGGTATTGGTCGCCATCTAAGTAGTGGTCATCAGGGGGCCATCAGGCTAGTTCCATCAGGGCCTCAGAGAAAAGGGGAGGATGGTCCTGGTGTGTGGCTCAGCAGGGTTGGTCAGCATCCGTAGTGGGGTAGGGTTGGTGGCAGGGAGGTTCATCACTCAGCCAGTGCGTCGGGGCAGAGGAGGCAAGAGAGACAAAAGAAACAGAAACAAGAGGGTTAGGCCAATCTAGGAGGATATCACCTCATGATATGTGTCATATAATCTAGCTAGAGTGTGGAGAGGGAGAGAGAGAGAGGAGAAAGAGGGTTGTACAGGATGGCAAGTGTGCAGAAGGTGGCAGCACTAGGCTATCGCAGCATAACTAAGGTATGGTACATGGCATCTCACCAACCCAGAAGGGGGTGGTCAGTGGCCGCCTTGGAAAAACAGCAGAGGTAGCCCTCCCAGGAAGGCCCAAGAGGAGTGGTGATATGTCATGGCCCACTCCTAATTATAGGAAACGTCAAAAGGAAGGTTTTAAGTCTAGACTTAAAGGTATTGAGAGTGTCCGCTTCGCGAATGTAGGGAGGAATAGAATTCCATAGAAGAGGTGCTCGATAGGCAAAAGCTCTTCCCCCAATTGTAGTTTTAGATATGGTCACTTTTTCAAGGAGGCCAGCATTTTGAGATCTCAGAGGTCTTGCTGGATGGTATGGAACAAGTAAATCTGTAGATTTGCTTCAAACCGTCTTCAAACCGTCCACCCTAATGGGTTAAATGAAGAGTTGGCGCTTAATTGTTTTCTGTGATGCCCTAATTCCTTTTTCATCTTGTCTGTTGTCTGTATATGTATGTTCACTGAGTTCTGGTGTGCCAAAAAAAGTTTTATGGGTGTGGGTCTGCAATGAGCATAAATGTGGATTTGCCCATTATTTATTTTTTCATTAACCTATTGGGATGCAAGGGGTGGGTAAGAATAATGATTACAGTTCTGCATATGACCTTTTATTGCAGAGTTAATAGGCTATTGGTGATGCCATCTTTTTATTCATTAGTCGTTGCTGTGTATGATCTGCATCTGCACCCTTGGGTACCACCTATCTATTGTCATGTGATCTAGAGGTAACCTGTGACCTCTTACCCCCTGTGATAAGCTGCACCCTTTCCATTGTTCTCTGTATCACGCACTGATGATGGCTTAGGCCGAAACGCGTTTGCATTGGACATGGTGGTATGTCAAATAAATAATGAGATACAGCTCGTGAGTGCGGATTTTTCTTTAAGATTAAGCCTTTAACAGTTCTATCTTCAAACTTCTGTTAATTACTTACTTTGCAAATCATTGCGTTGCATTTCCTGTATTAAATAAAACATTCTTACTTCCTTGCAACTTCACCAACCTTAGTTACTTTTTTCTTTTCAATAACCTCAAAATCATAACACAAATCATTGCATAATAATCACAAGTGACATAACATTGTTTTCTTTCTTTTTTTTCACAATCTTTCAATCAAGTTCATGTTGGTAGTTTAATTACTCTGCCCAATCGTGACCTCTTGACCACTTCTTCACTCATGGCTGGTGTTGCAGGTGTTTTGACAGGTGACAATGCAGGTGTCTTGTTCTGCAGGTTGACTTTCCCGTGAATCAAAGTCATCCGGATGTGGTGAACTCTGTGCTGGAAAAGTCTTTTCACTGGTTTTCAGCAAGTGTCGTCGATTCCTTCTGAAGATGCTACCATCAGGTGTTTTGATGACGAAGGATCTGGGCTTATCATGACTTTTCGCCAAGATTGCTGGTTGCCAGTTGTTTTTCACTCTGACTTTCTCCCCTTCTTGAAGAGATGGCAGATGCTGTGCCCCACGATCAAAGTAATGCTTCTGATTCAGCTGCCTGTCCGTGATGTTATTATGTATGTTCTTGTGTACTTGCGGTTTCAGGAGCTGTGTTGATGTAGGCAGTTTTGCTTTCAGTCTGCGTCCCATTAATAACTGAGCTGGAGATAGTTTCACTCCATCAAGTGGTGCGTTTCTGTACTCCAACAATGCAACATATGGGTCACTCTGACACTCTTCTGCCTTCTTTAAGAGATTCTTGACTGTCTGAATAGCTCTCTCTCTTTGACCATTAGACTGCGGAAATCCTGGACTTGATGTTGTGTGTATGAATTCCCATTTTTGTGTAAAGCTTCTGAACTCTGCACTTGAAAATTGCGAACCATTATCCGATACAACTTCGTCCGGAATTTCATGTCTTGAGAAGATGGACTTGAGAGCTGTCACTACAGGTACATGTGCACTTGTTGTCTGCGTGAGCTTGGCAATCTCTGGGAACTTAGAAAAGTAGTCCACACACATCAGATAATCACCTTGATTGTAGTGGAACGGGTCAACTCCCACTTTTGCCCATGCTCTGTCTGGAATATCATGGCTGATCAATGGTTCTTTGGTGTTATTACGCCTGAACATATTACAGACTGCACACTTCATGACAACATCTTCAATATCTTTTGCCATTCCTGGCCAGTACATAACATCTCTAGCTCTTTCTTTGCATTTCACAATGCCTAGATGAGACTCATGAATTCTCTCAAGCATGTCTGCTCTCAAGCTGTGCGGCACTAGCCTGGCGAATGCCAAACTAAAATCACAAGTGATATTTAGTCTGGGGACCTACCTATTGCATTTCTCGTAGCGGAAACATCGTTTACAATTGTCCATAGCCGTTTATTGGGCGCTACAAATGTCTATCACAGCGTCTGTACATACCTCGGAGCCAATACCAAAGCCACCACGTGACGTAAAATGCAATCGAGGGCCGTACAAATCCTTTTTTGTTCTGCGATTGGATACCGAAAGCAAGCGAGAAAAACGGCCATGGTCACCATGCTCCTCTGCAGAGTGAAATGAAATAAACGCGCAAAGGAGCATGGGAATTCCCAGGCTAGTGCGGCACAACAACTCGTGAGCTTTTGAAGAGTAGACCATCAGAGCATGTGAGCTCTTCTCGGAATGTCCAATACTTCCTGATCTCTGGTGGAATTTGTCTGATTTCTGCAGGCCATCCTGTCTGAATGATATTCAACAACATTTGCATCTCTTCATCCGCTGCTGTTGCTGTCCTGAGTGAATTCAGTTTCTCTGTTGACATTGGCAAACACATTGGCAAGACATGAACTTGCAATTCCTCTTCCAAGAGTGATTCTGAATGCTCTTTTAAATAAACACGGCTCAGCATGTCTGCTATAAACAGCTCTTTGCCTGGTTTGTATTGGACTTGCAGATCATAAGGTTGCAGTCTCATAAGCAGCCGTTGTAATCGAGGAGGAGCTTTCTGTAACGACTTCTTGAACACTGTCTCTAGAGGCTTATGGTCAGATTCAACATGCACAGTCTTACCATAGATGTACTAGTTTAATTTCTCACAGCCGAAGACAATCGCTAAAAGCTCTTTCTCAATCTGAGCGTATCGCTTTTGACACTCAGTAAGAGACCTCGATCCAAAAGCCACAGGCTGTCAGTCTTGCAGTATCACTGCTCCTAAGCCTTCAGAACTCGCGTCCACTGACAGCGTTATGTCTTTGTTGACATCAAAGTATTTTAACACTGGTGCGTTGGTCACTAATGTCTTGAGTCTTTTGAAACTCTGTTTTTGCTCGAACTCCCAATGCCATGCAACGTCACCTTCCAGCAGCTTTCTCAATGGTGAACTCACCTCTGACAGATTCGGAATGAACTTTGTCAAGTATTGCAGCATACCTAGGAACCTCATCAGAGCAGCTTTGTCTTCCGGTTCCAGCATCTCCTGTAACGCTCTGACCTTTTCTGGGTCTGGTTTCAGTCTGTCTGCTGTCAAGATATGTCCAACATAGCTGACTTCACTCATCCTTATCTTACACTTGTCTCGATTCAGCTTTAGATTGATGCTCCTGATCCTGTCTAGCAGTTGTCTTCGTCTTCTGTCGTGCTGTTCCATGTTTTCTCCCCAAACGAGGATATCATCCACAATATTCACTACCCCCTCCAGGTCTTCTAGACGTTGTGCAATACACTTTTGAAACACTTCTGAAGCGGACGATATTCCAAAGGGTAGTCTTAAAAACCGGTACCGTCCAAAGGGTGTGTTAAAGGTACACAGTTTGGAACTTTCCTCGTCGAGCTGCACTTGCCAGAAACCATGATTGGCATCTAACACAGAAAACACATTGGCATTTGGCATCTCAGCGACTATTTCCTCAACTGTGCGAAGTGGATAATGCTCTCTGCGTATGGCTTTGTTCAGATCTTGTGGATCAATACAAATTCTGAGTTTGTTTGGTTTGACTACAGTCACCATACTATTGACCCCATCTGTAGGCTCAGTTTGCTTTACAATGACTCCAATGTCTTCCATCCTGTTCAGTTCTTCCCTAACTCTTTCCTTGAGTGCTACAGGTACTTTGCGTGGTGGGTGAATGACAGGAGGTATCTTTTTATTGAGTTGGATATGGTGTACTCCTGGAACACATCCTAAGCCAGTGAATAAATCTTTGTACTCACTTAAAATGTCTTCATTTTGAATATCTTCTTTTTCATTTTCAAGTTTGAACACTCTTTTAACAAGTCCTAGCTTTGTGCATGCATCTCTGCCAATAATTGCAGGTGAATTCAGGGGCGTCACTAGAGATGAAGCTTTACTGGGGCACAGGCCTCCACCCTTAACAACCCCCCCCATACCCCCCTCAAGAACCATCTCAGCGACTATTTCCTCAACTGTGCGAAGTGGATAATGCTCTCTGCGTATGGCTTTGTTCAGATCTTGTGGATCAATACAAATTCTGAGTTTGTTTGGTTTGACTACAGTCACCATACTATTGACCCAGTCTGTAGGCTCAGTTTGCTTTACAATGACTCCAATGTCTTCCATCCTGTTCAGTTCTTCCCTAACTCTTTCCTTGAGTGCTACAGGTACTTTGCGTGGTGGGTGAATGACAGGAGGTATCTTTTTATTGAGTTGGATATGGTGTACTCCTGGAACACATCCTAAGCCAGTGAATAAATCTTTGTACTCACTTAAAATGTCTTCATTTTGAATATCTTCTTTTTCATTTTCAAGTTTGAACACTCTTTTAACAAGTCCTAGCTTTGTGCATGCATCTCTGCCAATAATTGCAGGTGAATTCAGGGGCGTCACTAGAGATGAAGCTTTACTGGGGCACAGGCCTCCACCCTCAACAACACCCCCCCCCCCCCCCCCCCCACAAAAAAGTAAAAAAGCTGATTATTATTGGATTACTGAGGTAGCCTAATAGGTAGCTATGGATGAATGGTGCACTGCCAAATTTTAAATATAAACATTATTTAGACAAGGTCAATTTTGCTTCTAATTTTGTCCATTTAAAGAGTTGCATCTTTGTTGAGTTCCAATAGCCTATAGTTATAATGTGTGGTGATTTTGGCAAAGGGTACTCTATAACACCAGATAAAGAGTTTTCTGTTGATCTTTATATAGAAATGTAACCACCTAATTCTCAAGCAAGTGCATTATCAATGATGTCAATTGATAGATCTGGTTGTGTAGTTTAATTTAATACCAAATACCTCCATTGTAGAGCCAATATACCCATATAAAGCTTCCTAAAGACAAAGAAGCAAAATCAATTCACCCACGATATGTATTGCAGCGATTTAGCGCGCGCAATAAGATTAATCAACAAACTTATTTTCGGCTCGAAAAAAATACCGAGGTCTGGACGGAGGCGAATGAGAGGGCAGTGCTGTGCCTTGGTGCATGTAATGCAAGAGTATAATACAACATATAAATGTAACATGTAAATGTTATTTAAGTAACAGAGGCCAACCTCATTGAACTGAGATTGTGAGTAAAGTTTGCTATGCTTGAGTTGCGCTGTAGCTGTAGCTCCTGATTTCGGGCATTTCAATTCATGAATAAAAATGATAAAAGACCACTGGAGCTTTCCATTGG
The DNA here is from genome assembly GCA_027497455.2 of Sardinella longiceps. Classification (NCBI taxonomy): domain Eukaryota; kingdom Metazoa; phylum Chordata; class Actinopteri; order Clupeiformes; family Clupeidae; genus Sardinella; species Sardinella longiceps. Next base: position 27,513 of record JAODXP020000193.1, on the reverse strand, counting down.
AGGTCAGACGGCTCCGTTCTACTCATTCAACGCATTTCAAACCTAGCAGCATTGACACCCAGAATTGTACCTCTCCTCATCCATCAGAGGCCCTGCCTCTGTCCTGGTTTCCTGTAATGTTTTATATCAATAGAAATGCACAGCATGTACAGCTACCTTTGTTATATGAACTTCATGTATAACTTCACCTTAAAGTAGCCTACATCGCCGTTTGGCACACCAAGCCAGATGCGCAGAGGTACATATGACTGTGGAAAGAGTGTCTCAGACCAGAGATAAGACACACGTAGGCTGTAACATTTGGAATTACAAACCCATTCTCTTTCACTCAATCTCAATTTGAAATTGAAATGTTCACTTCAAGTTGTTCATTTTATGCCAATGAAGTACAAGTTATTAGGTATAGTTATAACCTAGGTTAACGCAGTGCAGTGCCCATTATTTTTCAAAGCTCTGCCTTTCTCCTGCGTTTGCAGTAGCAAGTTTACTGTTCATAAGCTACTTACATCCTGACACATCTTAGTTTGCACTTTTTTTTAATCTTCTCATTTCTTTGTTTTCTTTATTCATTTGATGTCAGATTCTGCATTTACCTCTCTTAAAATAGTTTCACTTAATGTCAGGGGGATACAAAACCATATTAAGAGGAAAGCATTATTTTTATTTACTCGTAGAACTAATGCCAATATCATTTTTGTACAGGAAACTCATTCATGCAATAGTGATAACAAATTTTGGAAAACTCAGTGGGGGGGATCAGGCACATTTCTGTCATGCTTGTAATCATTCAGCTGGTGTTGCTATATTGTACAACAGATTTTCAGGTGATATCTTAGAGACTACCGGTATTATGTCTGATGAAGGAAGATGGATTATTTCTGTAATCAAAATGGATAACTCCCTCTTTATCTTATGTAATGTGTATGGTCACAATAGTACAACTCAATTTAAAACCATGTGCACTCAGATTCAATCCAAGTTAACATTAAAAAAACAACCATCATGATGCCCACTTAATTATAGGTGGAGACTTCAATGATGCTTCCAATGACTTGCTAGATGAGAGAACATCACAACAATACTTCAAACCAACTCTTTATCTCAGCGAAAAGCTATCTATGATGGACACATGCCGTTTTTTTTTTTTAATCTAAGCATTAAAGAATTTACCTGGTGTGACTCCAGACGAACCCAACATTCAAGAATAGATCTATGGTTTATGTCCTCATCCTGCCTTCAACATGTATCTGAGGTATCACACTCACATGCTCCACTAACTGATCATAAACTGATCACCTTACAATTGACTGGCTCTAGTGAAAAAAGTAATAATCTTCGAGGTTACTGGAAACTGAACACAAATTTACTTAAAGATAAAGAATTTAAAGAATCAGTAAAGTTATTAGCTCAGAGCATTTTTAATGATACTGAAATGAAATGATGATAATGAAATAATATACAAAAATGGGAATACTTTAAATTTAAAATTAGAGAAACTGCAATTAGCCGTAGCAAAGTCATTAAAAAGAACAATGATTGCAATGAAAGAGAAATCATAAGTAAACTGGAACCACTATTGAAGAAGGATCAACTGTCTGTCTCTGAACAAACAGAGCTAATGCAGCTTCAAAATAAAATGGATGAACTGTATGAAGAGGCAGCTAAAGGAGCCTTTATTCGCTCAAGGGCGAGATGGTTAGAAAAAGGGGAGAGAAATTCTAATTATTTTTTTTGCACTAGAAAAACAGAAATAAGAAAAGAAATGGCATGTCTGCTCTTAATATAAATGACAAAATTTGTACAGATCCTAAAGACATAGCTGAATATGTAAGTTCCTTTTACAGAAAACTTTATAAGTCCAATTTTGATTCACACAATTGTAATGAACTATTTGATAACATCAAACAATTTGCCCCTTCCATCTCAACTCAATTTAAAAACAATTGGGATAAACCAATATCAAATATCGAGTTGATAGAAGCTCTGAAGCATATGAAAAATGGCAAATCCCCTGGGATAGACGGTTTACCCACAGAATTTTATACTTGTTTCTGGGAAATTCTCAAAACCCCTCTAATGAAAATGTACATAGAATGCATCGAAACCAATGAAATGTCAATTACAATGAAGCAAGGACTTATTAATCTAATACCTAAACCAAATAAAGATCCTCTAAAAATAGAAAACTGGAGACCAATAACATTATTGAACACCGATTACAAATTGTTTGCTTTAATTTTTGCCAGACGTCTAAAAAAAGATCTTCATGAAATCATCAACGAAACTCAATCGGGCTTTATGTCGAATCGACACATCAGTAATAATATACGGCTCATCCTAGATTTAATTGATTACTCAGACCATATTGAATCAAATGCAATTATTGTTTTTCTTGATTTTTTTAAAGCATTTGATACAGTAGAGCACTCGTTTATATATAGAGCTTTGGATACATTAGGTTTTGGTAATTACTTTACTTCAATAGTTAAAATGTTATATAAAGATATTAGTAGTAATATACTGCTATATCCAAATACCTCAAAAAGGTTTTCTGTTGAAAGATCAGTACGTCAAGGGTGTCCAATATCCCCTTTTCTCTTCTTAATAGCTGCTGAATTCCTCTCCTTGATGATTTTGAATAACACAAATATAAAAGGCTTGTCTATATTTCAAAAAGAAATCCGTATAACGCAACTAGCTGATGATACAGCTCTATTTCTTAAAGATAAACATCAATTAGCTCCAGCCTTAGAAGTGATTAATACATTCTCTAGAGCCTCAGGTTTACAGTTGAACTTACATAAATGTGAGATTTTACCATTACACGACACAAATGATAAACATATAGAATCTATTCCAGTAAAACGCACAGTCAAATACTTAGGCATTGATGTGACTAAAGACATGACCTCTAGACAAATGTTGAACTTTACACCTAGAATTAAAAAAGCTCAAAGTATAATGAATATGTGGCTTCAACGTGATCTCTCCATTATGGGTAGAGTGTTGTTAACTAAGGCTGAGGGATTGTCAAGGCTTGTTTACCCTGCACTGTCATTATTTGTTGAAAACTCATCCCTTAAGGAAATAAATAAATTATTTATTAATTTCACTTGGAAGAATAAAAAACACCTTCTAAAAAAAGACATACTGTCAGGAGCTAAAAAGGAAGGAGGGTTTGAGTTGTTAGATTTTATTGATTTAAACCACACATTTAAAATCAAATGGATTAAGGAGTGTCTTAAGGCTCCCCAGTCTATCTGTTTTTTTATACCCCACAACATCTTTAAAAATGTTGGCGGCTTACATTTCTTGTTAACATGCAACTACAGCATCACCAAACTTCCTTTAAAACTTTCAAAATTCCATCAACAGGTTCTTCTTTCTTGGAAACTTTGTTACACACACAACTTTTCTCCACACAAAACTAGCATTTGGAACAATGAAAACATTATTGTCAGAAATAAGTCAATTTTCAAGCAATCTTGATTTGATAAAGGTATTATTTTCATCAGTGACCTATTTGACAATGAAGGAAATCTTTTAAGCTATGAACGCTTTATGGTGCTTAAATCTTTTCCCATATGCAGTAAAGAGTACAACTCTGTATACAAAGCAATTCCTAATGGTATCTATGTTCTCATGAAAAGTCATCTCTGCTATCAAATAGCTCAGAATAATAGTCATCTCTTAGGCCTAATGATCAATGGGGTTCACATAACTAGCTATGAATGTAATAATAAACATATCCGCAAGACTCTGTATGAGATGAGAAGAATTTCCCCAAGAGGAAAATTTTTCTGGAGCTCAGTTTTTTCTGATACTGTGTGGCCTACAGCTTGGATGTTACCTCATAAATTCTGCATAACAAACAAAGTCAAAGAAGTACACATCAAGATCTTACATAATATATATCCATCCAATGTTGTTTTAGCTAAAATCTATGATATAGAAGATGTATGTAACTTTTGCCAATCTAACTCTGAAACTACTCTACACTTATTTTGTCAATGTGTGCATTCCTCTAAATTTTGGCATGAACTAGAGAATTTTGTTGTAACTAAATGCAATGTAAATATTACTATAGCCCACAAAAATGTATTTTGAACATGATTCTAAATCTCTTGAATATATTGTCAATATCTTTATCCTGCTTGGAAAGTTTTATATCCACAAGTGTAAATTTGCTAAAACCACCCCCATCTTCAAAGTTTTCATATGTGAATTAGATAACTATATCCATACGCTTGAATTTGTGTCTAATAAGAAAAGTACTAAGACCCTGACATGCTACAATGAGCTTTTCCAAACAAATGTGACTAATATCTAGTTTCTGTATTTGTTTTTATTTATTATTTATTTATTTATTTTAATTTATTTCCTTAAAGGGGTCTTCCCCTCTTTGTTGTTGTATGTTTTCATTTCATTTTATTTTATTTATTTGTTTACCTATTTTATGTTCTTTATTACTTCTCTCTTGACTTACATGAATGTTTTTCTCATCTTAAGGTCTGATTATCTACAAATCATATGATCTGTTCTTCATGAGTTATATGATTGTATAATTCTTGTATTCTTAATAATAAAAAAAATAAAAAACTCACCCAGAGACTGGACAGATTCCTCCATTTTCTCCCTCTCTTCAGCAGTGATCTCCCTCTGCACTGTAATACCAGAGTAGATGAGCAACAGATCCAGAAACAACTACATATACACAAACACACAGTTAATACTCCTGTGTATGCAATTTATTCATAATCAAGTTTAATTTGTGTACTTCCTCTCTTTCTAAATGTGCTCTCAAAAATGCAGTCAAAACGGTGCAAAGATACTTTATCGTTACATCGCGAGACTTGTTTACCCTAACATGGGTTTTGGTGGTTTATTGCATTCATTTGTATATTCCTTGATGACTGATACTCGAATAAATGGCATTGCATTGGCATTTCCGAAGATTAAGGATGTTTTGCATACAATCGCGATTTGTTAGGAGTTGGTCTCAGTGACTTAGAAGTAGTCTGGACTACCCCTAAGATGTCCTAGACTTAGGTGCTACTTTCAGTGCTAAATGTCTTTGTGAATTACTCTTCGCAAAAAGAATTAAGAGTCCTAAACTTATGACTGGCACAGCCATATATTTTAGGAGTTTCTCCTAAATCTGGCTGTTACCCATATGAAAAAGATTTGGTAACACTTTATTTGAAGGTACTGTCATAAGACTAACATGACACTGTCATTAACTATGACATGAAATTGTCAAGAATCTGTCATAAACTTTATAAGCCTGTTATGACTTCTGACATACCCTAACCCTAACCCTTACCCTAACCATGACAGATACTGGGTGACATTTAATGACAGAAGTCATGACAGGTGTATAAAGTTTATGACAGATTCACGACAACGTCATGTCATAGTTAATGACAGTGTCATGTTAGTCTTATGATGGTACCTTCAAATAAAGTGAAACCAAAGATTTATATGAAACCTATAAAAAGTGTCATATAAAAAACATAAAAATGTTTCCTGCCAGAAACATATATGACTATCCAAATCTTATATGGCACATACTCCAAAAGAGGCCCGTTTTATATGAAGAAGCGCTCAATATATATGATTTACATTGTAAATTAAAAGGAACATTTTCTTTCAGTATATGAAACATGTACAGTAATGTTTATAATAGTTTTACATAAGGTTTTTGTATTTGTCCTATATTTGAAAACACATTATATATGTTTGTGTATGAAACATAGATGAAACATAGATTAAACATACATGAAATTTATATAAAACTATGCAGGTTTTAGATAGTTTTGATCATTTATAATTAACCCAGGTGGAATTGGTGAAACACAGCACACAGTGAAGTGAAGTAGCCTACATACTGACCTGGTACAGTGGGCTGCCTGCTGGAGAGTAGGCCTACTGATTGTTTAGATGATGCATTGGACTTGGCCCTAACCACTAGACCACAGCTGTTTGATACAAAGCATGGCAACACATACCATGGCTTCCCCATGTATAATAATATGATATAAACCACATATGTTTTTTATATGTGAAGTGTATTTTTTGTCTGATTAAAAAGGAAAAAATATATATTTTAAAAGTAAACTTGATGTGTTTGATGTGTAATTGTCAGTGGCCTGATGTCAAATATTCTATTGACACCCTTATAAGAATCCAAAGGTCATACAAAATCTATATAAAATGCATATAATGTGAAAGTTGATTTACATAAACTACAATGGTTTTAAGAATCTCGGATGGGATTTGTACAGCAGTCAACCCACATGCAAAATACATTGCATATACTAGAAAAGCGCTCAGAGAGCGCAGACCTCTGCCAAGGCAATGTGGTCACAAACACAATATACATTCCAGATCATGTTCTGGATTGACAATTGCAAACAAACTTTAATCAGCTCTTGCTTGTCCCAATATACACATTGTCCAAAATTTTCGTCCAAATCCGTGCAGTACTTTTCGAGTTATCCTGCTGACAAACAGACAAACGGACAAACAGAAAGACAAACCAACGCGACCAAAAACATAACCTCCTTGGCAGAGGTAATGAAGCAAATATAACTTCTCATATGGAAAAATTTTGTTTAAACTTTACAATGTCTCTATGTTTTATGTAATTCACACATAGGTGAAATTAAAGGAATATTTCACCTTTTTATGAAATCCAGCAGTCAAAGAGAGTGGAACTCGCACACCAATACAGCCGATAAATTTGCTTTTATTGTATAAAAAAGTGCTACCCAAAAGTGCGTGCAAAACGTTTTCGGCCCCTCAGACCATCATCAGTGCAACCATACCATAGGGAGAGACTTCCTTATATAGGTAACGCCTAGTTGGCGGCATACATGTCAATCAAAAAGTAGACTAGTTCGGTTGACGTGTTGACTCCATTGTTATAAAAGGCACCGTTCACCTAATTGGTAATGGTATAACAGTCAAAACAAAAAATAGTAATCATATATGAAAATGATAAGAATAGAAAAAAATAAATGAAAATAATAATGATAATAAACAAACACCAATAAATAGATACCAAGATAATGAGGAATGTAGTGGTGCATGATGCAGACATATCAAGTATAAGATTTAACAGTTCCATATGCCAAATTAATATATTGCATGCAGAGATGAAACAATATACAAAAGGCCTACAAGAAACAACTTAAATCAAAATCATCATTTAAACCCTTAGGATGCAAAGTTTTTAAATAAAAGATCCATTTGGCTTCACACTGGAGGAGAGCCTGTGTGGTGCAGTTTCTCCTGCGGGTAGAGAAGACCCTATCAATACCCATGAATTTTAAGTCTGACACTGTATGATTCGCCTCAATAAAGTGACGTGCAACAGGTGACTTTACGTCCTTTCTGTTAATCGCGCTCCGATGCTCATTTATGCGGATTCTGAGTTGCCTGCGTGTACATCCAGTATATTGCAAACCACATGGACAGTAAAGTACATAGACCACATTGATGGAAACCTTTTCATGGGCTTCCTGGAGCTCAGACACATCCACTCCAACAATCCTTTTGCCGACAACATCATTCTATACAAACGCTACATTGATGATTTATTTTTGATATGGAGGGGTACTGAAACTGAACTGTCTAATTTCCATAGCTATATGAACAATCTTGTGGACTCTATCAATTTCAGTCTAGAGTATGACAGAAACAAAATTAATTTTCTAGACACTTGGGCAGTACGTGATTCCAATAGGCTATATACCACGCTCTATAGGAAGCCTACTGATAAAAACAGCCTTTTACATGCGGCAAGCTTTCACCCTGAGCCCAGCAAGAAGGGTCTTCCATACAGTCAATTCCTGCGCATCAGGCGCATCTGTCTGAGAGATGAGGATTTCCACACCGAATCTCTTAAAATGCGCAATGACTTCATCAAACGTGGATACTCCAAGCAGTGCTTGGATGATGCCCTTGCACGAGCCAGAGCCACAAGTGACATCGACAGCCAGCACTGCGACAGACGCAAACCCAAACACAGAGATCCCCCTCTCATCTGTTGCACCACCTACACTCCATTGAGCCACCAGATCAAAACGATCGTAAAAAAGCACTGGCATGTCCTCCAGGCGGACACCAAGTGTGCAGAACTCTTTCCCAGTCCTCCACTTTTCACACACTCTAGGTCGGCCAACCTCAAGGACAAACTTGTGCATTCAGATACCTTTGACAAGACTCATCGTCCCCGCCAACGCCTAGACAATATGACTGGTTTCTTTCCTTGCCGCAATTGCACCTCATGCAACAATGTTCACAAATGTAATTCTTTCACCTGTTTTTCCACTGGCAAAAAATATGACATTAGGAAATTCATAACCTGTAATTCCATCAATGTGGTCTATGTACTTTACTGTCCATGTGGTTTGCAATATACTGGATGTACACGCAGGCAACTCAGAATCCGCATAAATGAGCATCGGAGCGCGATTAACAGAAAGGACGTAAAGTCACCTGTTGCACGTCACTTTACTGAGGCGAATCATACAGTGTCAGACTTAAAATTCATGGGTATTGATAGGGTCTTCTCTACCCGCAGGAGAAACTGCACCACACAGGCTCTCCTCCAGTGTGAAGCCAAATGGATCTTTTATTTAAAAACTTTGCATCCTAAGGGTTTAAATGATGATTTTGATTTAAGTTGTTTCTTGTAGGCCTTTTGTATATTGTTTCATCTCTGCATGCAATATATTAATTTGGCATATGGAACTGTTAAATCTTATACTTGATATGTCTGCATCATGCACCACTACATTCCTCATTATCTTGGTATCTATTTATTGGTGTTTGTTTATTATCATTATTATTTTCATTTATTTTTTTCTATTCTTATCGTTTTCATATATGATTACTATTTTTTGTTTTGACTGTTATACCATTACCAATTAGGTGAACGGTGCCTTTTATAACAATGGAGTCAACACGTCAACCGAACTAGTCTACTTTTTGATTGACATGTATGCCGCCAACTAGGCGTTACCTATATAAGGAAGTCTCTCCCTATGGTATGGTTGCACTGATGATGGTCTGAGGGACCGAAAACGTTTTGCACGCACTTTTGGGTAGCACTTTTTATACAATAAAAGCAAATTTATCGGCTGTATTGGTGTGTGAGTTCCACTCTCTTTGACTGCTGGATTTACTACTTTTGGAACTGACGCACCCATCAGGACTGGAGTTACTGGCGCGACACCCTTTCTGCTCTACATGACCTTTTTATGAAAATCATTCATCCTCTTCCCTGAAGTTACATATGTGGGTAAAAGCATTTTGGTCTGGCACCTGTCTGGCACAACCAGTTTTCATAAAAAGGTGGAGTATTCCCTTAAAATGCATGTCTTAGATATGCACGCTCCTCAGCAGTTAATTTTTCTAAGTAGTAGGCCTAGGCCAATGTATAGCCAAGCCTGCCTATATCATTATTCAAGATTTTAAAGGAATATTCCACCTTTTTATGAAATCTGGTTATTCACCCTCTTACCTAGAGTTACATATGTGTGTCATGATGTAACTCTGCTACCTTACGACCTGCTGCCCCCACAAACAAATCTAACACCTACTTGGATTACCCGTCAAAAACCTCCATCTTGAGTCTAGGCTACAGCTCCAGAAAACCCCTCTGTGATCTGTGTATGCTGGCTGGACTTACCGGTGTCGTAGGACACGGCGCAGGAACCATCAACGCTACCTGGACGGCCCGACCTTCACCAACGCTACCGCGGCAACCTCCTGCCAGAGCCAAGCCCGGTACACCCGGACCGCCAGAGACATTGGTGTTTTCCAGAGCGGACATCCATCTATCCTGGTGCGGTTAACCCTCGCTGGCTGGGACCGCTATCCTCGGCTTGAGCTGGCTAGGCTAGCCAACCAACACCGCCTCCACTGGGCTAGCCGGCTAGTCGCTACCTTGACCCCTCAACATCCACCTCAACATGGAGCAACACTGGCTTTTCTCCTCATCTTCGGCACTGTTTATGATCATCCTTCTCCAAAATTTGGATTTTCAACTGCAGTCAACACCACTGCCCATCTCCAGGATCTGCCACTTCTCAGCGTCAACCTTTTCAACCTCAGGACAATCCCTACCTTCTCCCAACAAACTCGACCTGCTCTGCCTAAACGAAACATGGCAAAAGCCCCTGGACTATTTCTCACTCAATCAAACCACCCCCACAACCCACGCACAGAGGGAAGGGGGGGAGGCATTGCTGCTATTTTTACTCAAGAACTCAAACTTTGTGTACTATCCCTCCCCTCTGCCCCATCATTTGAACGCCTGGCTTGTAAACTTCTTGGACCTAAACCTCTCATTACTGCTATTATTTACCGCCCCCCAAAACCCAACCCATCTTTCTTATCTAACCTCTCTGAACTCATCACCACACTTTTTTCACTTTCACCATCTCTTCTGCTTCTTGGCGACCTGCACATTGCTTCCCCAGACTGTAAACATGCTATGGACTTCCTCGACCTCCTCAACTGCTCCAGCTTCACTCAACACATTAACTTCCCTACCCACAACTGCGGGCATATCTTAGACCTGGTCTGCTCCACCGGCCTCCATATCTACAACATTTACAGTTCTGACCTCTCCATATCCGAACAACTGCCATTATATTAACATTGATGTCCCCACGCCCAAAACAAAACAAAACCGCACAATCACTTTCTGCAACTTCAAGTCCATCTGCCCAGTCACACTCTCCACCTGCATATCAAACACTCTTTCCTACCTCACCCCCCCCCCCTCCCAAAAAAAAAATCCAACCCCCATGGACCTTGTCAACATTTACAACAATATTCTGTCTACCTCCCTCTTGGCACTTCTGAAAACCAAAACAGTCACCTTTATCCACTCAGCACCCTGGTTCGCCCAGAACTTCACAAACTCAGGAAACTACTCCGACAGCTTGAATGACTATGCAAGAAAACCGGCCTCAGTCCATTACCTCACTTACAAAGACCACATGCATCACTGCAAATCAGCCCTCAACAAAGCCCGCTCAACTTACTGCTCTGGCATTATCCACTCCGGTTCCTCCAATACACGTTCCCTGTTCTCCACCAAACAGACTCCTCAAACCCCATGACAACATCTCATCATTATTCACCCCAGAGAAATATGATAAACCTAATTCTTCAATTCAAAAATAGAAACCATCCACCACCAGCTTGCATCCTCTACCTCCACCACCCCAAAACCTGAACCCACACTCCTTTCATCATCTAACCCCCGGCTATAAACTTTTTCACCCATAACCTCTGACGACCTCTCCATCCACTCCATCCTCCTAAACCGCCTAGAATCCATCGGCATCACCAACACCGCCCTCTCCTGGTTCACATCCTACCTTTCTGACAGATCCCATTACATCACCATAAATCAGCACAAATCCCACACCACCCCTGTCGCACACGGAGTCCCTCAAGGTTCAGTTCTTGGCCCCATCCTTTTCATCCTTTACATGCTTCCCCTTGGTCACATCATCCGCCGCTATGGACTACGATTCCACTGCTACGCCGATGACACCCAGATTTACATCACCACTAAAACCATCTCCCCTGCCATCCTCTCCACCCTCACTTGCTGCCTCACAGACATCAAAGACTGGATGAACCACAACTTTCTCAAACTAAACAGTAATAAGACTGAAATTATCATCTTTGGTCCAAAATCCAACCTCCCCACCTGCCAGAATTTCACACTCTGCATTGACAGCCACTCTGTCACTCCCTCCCCCCTAGTCAGAAACCTTGGAATCTATATGGTACCTACACTCTCCTTCAAATCACACATCAACCACATAACCAAAACATCCTTCTTTCATCTATGAAACATTGCACGCCTGCGACCCACTCTTTCCACCCCAGCTGCAGAGACATTAATTCATGCCTTCATCACCTCCAGACTCGACTACTGCAATAGCATCCTGTATGGTCTTCCCTCCACCGTTCTTCAAAAGCTTCAATATGTACAAAACTCTGCTGCCCGACTGCTCACCCGCTCCCCCTCCAGAGAGCACATCACCCCTGTCCTCCGTCAACTCCACTGGCTTCCTATCAAACAACGCATACACTTCAAGATCCTCCTCACCACCTACAAGGCTCTCAACAACCTTGCACCCTCATACCTGTCTGACCTCCTGCACTGCCACTCCCCCTCCCACCGTCTCCGCTCTGCCGAAGCCAACCTCCTCACCCCCATCACCTCAACCAAATACCGGACCCTTGGGGACAGAGCCTTTGCCATTGCTGCCCCCACCCTCTGGAACCCCCCCCCCCCGACCATCCGCAACTCTGACTCTCTGCTTTCCTTCAAACGCCACCTCAAGACCCACCTTTTCCAGACTGCTTATGACTCTTAACACATCAACTGCCCTTTGTCTATGTTTTTTTTTGTTCTCTGTGCGTTTGCATTGTTTGTGTGTGTATGAATTGCTGTGTGTGTGTGTGTGTGTGTGTGTGTGGGTGTGTGTGTGTATTTGTTTGTATGTGAACTTTTCCCTGTAAAGCGTCTTTGAGTATCTAGAAAAACGCTATATAAAACTGATTTATTTTTATTATTATTATTAATAAAACAAAGCACCAAAACTTAAAGCACTGAGCCGCTGTGCACCTGCGCGCTGCCATCTTCAGTATCAGATGAAATTTGCGGTGGAATGATTAAGTATCTTTGCACCGTTTCTACTGCATTTTTGAGAGCATGTTTTCAGAAAGAGATGAAGTAAACAAATTAAGCTTGATTGTGAATTAATTGCATAAAACTACCATAATGTCCCCATCTACCCTAAATTGTCTTAGCTTCCTCATGAAGTGTAGCCTCTGCAACCCCTTTTTATAAATGGTGTCATTATTTGAAGACTATGTCATCTATTATTGTTAGTAAGTATTTATACTCAGTGACAACATCAATACTTTCCCCATATACTCATGTTCTGATGGGTATGGCTACCTGTTCTGAAATCAATTATTATTTCCTTTGTTTTCTTTGGGTTTAAATGAAGACAGCTGGACTTGCACAAGTCTGCAAACTGGTCCACTCAACCCCTTTAGTGGGTCTCGTTGTTATCCTGCATTAATCCCACTATTGCTCTAAATGCCCTATGCCTATGCCCTAAATACTTTTATTGAGTTTGGGAATAAACCCAGGAACCCAGGTTCCAGTTCACACTGAGGTCATTTCCATTTTCCTTCCATCTTTCTGTCCTGTAGTTTCCTGTCTCTCCAGACTGTCCTGTTGCAGTAAAGGTGAACATGATGTGCTTGTGTGTGTGAGTGTACTGAAAGGCTTTATTCTACAGGGAGAGGGTGTACTCAGTGTGTGTGTGTGTGTGTGTGTGTGTGTGTGTGTGTGTGTGTGTGTGTGTGTGTGTGTGTGTGTGTGTGTGTTTGTGTGGCTACAGTTGATTCACTGTGCTAAAGTATCAAACTTACCGTTCATCACCAAACGTTCCTTCTCTAAGGAGACAGAAGCAGAAATGAGATCATTAATGAAAACACACGTCTCTGTTATTTGACTGTGCTGATGGTGGAAAAATGGTATCAGATAGACCAGGTTATACTGTAAGCTCCTGCTTGTTCACCGACCCAGAGAGCTCATACTATATGGAATTAATGAAATGTATGTATACTTTGTGATTGAGCATGTTCAAAGGCTAAAAGCAAGTCAAGTAATGTTTTTATATAGCGCATTTGGTAACACTTTATTTAAAGGATCACATGTTAGGTACTAATACATACCTAAATAATGGCTGTAGTGACTTATGAAGCATGTGTTAAGCAACATCAGCCATTTTTTAGACATGTATTCAGAATTTTGTTATTCATGATGAATTAGGCCTTTATTCTTTATAGGCTTAAGAAGGACTTGGTAAGCATTGAGTGCCAGAAGAGTATAAACTCCAAGTATACTGTCTCGGTAAATTCCTTATAGTGGGAGAACAGTTGTAGAATATGCAAGGATGCAGCTAAACCTCAATGTTATATTTCACTGCCCACGTTGCTTATTCTACAACTTCTCCCAGTTCTTCCACTATTAGGGAGTTATTCAGACAGTGCATTAGGAAGTTACACATGTTCTCTTCTGGCACATACTACTTATTAGTGAGTCAAAATTAGAGACCAACTCGGTTCTTAAGGTCACATCAAGAATAAAGGCCAAATCCATAATGAATAAGAAATATGTGCATTCATGCCTAACAAATGATTGATGTTGCTTGACACATGCAAGTCACTAATACAGCCAGTAATTAGATATGTATTGATGGCTAACGTGATCCTTAAAATAAAGTGTTACCGTGCATTTTAACACAACACAGTTGACAAAAGCACTCAACAGTGGAAGGGGGGACCTCACTAACCACCACCAATGTGTAGTACTGACCTAGTTGATGCACAGCAGCCATTATGCACCAGAACGCTCACCACATATCAACTTGAGGTGGAGAGTGAGGGAATGGACAAATGAGGCAATTACAGTGGGGGCCAGATTGAATGAGCCAGGTTGTGACTTAAAGGAATACTTAACCATTCGAAACATGAATCTGTTTTGAAACTTGGTCATATGTACAAAACGAATTCCAAAATAGTTGGGACACTGCACAAATTGTGAATAAAAATGGAATATATTTTGTTCACAATAGAATATAGATAACATGGCAAATGTTGAAAGTAAGACATTTTGAAATGTTATGCCAAATATTGACTCATTTTGGTTCAGCACATTCCAAAATAGTTGGGCCAGGTAGCAATAAGGGGCCAGAAAAGTAAAATCTACATTTTGCAACTTATTTGGTCAATTGGCAACATGATTGGGTATGAAAAGAGCCTCTCAGAGTGGCAGTGTCTCTCAGAAGTCAAGATGGGCAGAGGATCACCATTCCCCAAATGCTGCGGCTAAAAGTAGTGGAGCAAGATCAGAAGAGAGTTTCTCAGAGAAAAATTGTAAAGAGTTTGAAGTTATCATCATCTACAGTACATTTCATCATCCAAAGATTCAGAGAATCTGAAACAATCTCTGTGCATAAGGGTCAAGTCCAGAAAACCATATTGGATGCCCATGATCAAAGTGGTCCTTAGACAGCACTGCATCACATACAGGAATGCTATTGTGATGGAAATCACAAATTAGGCTAAGGAATACTTCCAGAAAACATTGTCAGTGAACACAATCCATTGTGACATTCGCAGTAGCCAGCTAAAACTCTATAGGTCAACAAAGAAGTCATTCCTTAACATGAGCCAGAAACACAGGCATCTTCTCTGGGCCAAGGCTCATTTAAAATGGACTGTGGCAAAGTGGAAAACTCTTCTGTGGTCAGACGAATCAAATTTCGAAGTTCTTTTTGGACAACTGGGACGCCAAGCCATCCGGACAAGGACAACCCAAGTTGTTATCGCTTATTGTTAGCGCTCAGTTCAGAAGGCAGAATCTCTGATGGTGCATGAGTGCATGTGGCATGGCCTGCTTACGCATCTGGAAAGGCACCATCAAGTCTGCAGTCCAGATCTTTTGCCCATAGAAAACTTTTGGTGCATAATAAATAGGAATAGATTCAAAGAAGACCTAAGACAGTTGAGCAACTAGAAGCCTGTATTAGAAAAGAATGGGACTACATTGTCTCCGCAGTCCCCAGACGTTTGCAGACTGTTGCAAACTCATCTGCAGACACACAGTGGTAAACGTGGCCTTGTCCAAACTATTTTGGAATGTGTTCCAGATCACTGCATTATGCTTTTATTCACAATTTGTAAAGTGCCCAACTATTTTGGAATTTGGTTTGTATAACATCTGAAAATTAAATACTGAAGTTGGAGCTATAAGTGGATAGTCTTATAGTTACATCACTTCAGAAGTTTTACTACACATATTCACGTCAATACATCGGATTTCTGGCACAGCACGGGATTACTATCAGCCCTATGAATTCCACTGTGTGTATGTGTGTGTTTATATGTAAAGCGGTTTCTACATGGTGTGTGTGTGTGTGTGTGTGTGTGTGTGTGTACTGTGAGGGATGATTGTAGAGCTGCATGGTGTGTGTGTGTGTGTGTGTGTGTGTGTGTGTGTGTGTGTGTGTGTGTGTGTGTGTGTGTGTGTTTCATGATGAGTGTGTGCCCCAAACACACCAACTCCTCTCTGGTACTTACCTAATACAACAGCTGAAGACACCAGAAGCAGAGATGACATCATTAATGAGGACCAATGGAGACAAATTCACACATCACATGAGGACATGTAATATCATCACTGACAATACAGTCACAGTGTGTGTGTGTGTGTGTGTGTGTGTGTGTGTGTTTGTGTGTGTGTGTGTGTGTGTGTGTGTGTGTGTGCACGCAAGTGCGTGTGTGTGAGTGTGAGTGAGTGTGTGACTCTGATGACCATGATGACCCCCCTCCCTCCTAAAGAAACCCAAACACACCAACTCCTCTCTGGTACTTACCTAATACAGCACCTAAAGAAACCAGAAGCAGAGATGAGATCATTAATGAGGACCAATGGAGACAAACACACACATTACATGAGGACATACAATATCAACACTGGCAATAGTAGTATAATAGTAGTAATATAGTGAGTGTGTGTGTGTGTCTGTGAGCTGTGTGTGTGAACTGAGTGTGTATGTATTGCAAGGCTGTATTCTAGCGTGTGTTTGTGTGTGTGTGTGTGCGTGTGTGTGTACTGTAAGGCTGTATTCTAATCGTTGTGTGTGTGTCAGTGTGAGAGAGAGAGAGTGTGTAATGTGAAGCATGCCTCTAGTGCTGCATGGAGTGTGTGTGTGTGTGTGTGTGTTCCATGATGGGTGTTTGACTCCACAGCAGGCTGTCAGTACTACATCATCTTCCCAGGCCTTATGACCATGATGACCCCCCTCCCTCCTAAAGAAACCCAAACACACCAACTCCTCTCTGGTACTTACGTAATTCAGCAACTAAAGAAACCAGAAGCAGAGATGAGATCATTAATGAGGACCAATGGAGACACACTCACATTACATGACTGTTTAGTTTAGTTTATTGAATTTCAGCAATTATTGCTGGTTCATAAAGACGCTCAATTGTGTTTTTTGCCCCCAACGGCACCTTCCACAGCCTAAAAGGCACTACCTTTACCCTATTCCTGACCCTAACCCCCTCAACCCTCATCCTAACCCTAATCTGAGTGGAGTAGTGCCTTGAAGGCAGCGTTGCCTGGAAGGCACCGTTGAGGGCAAAAAACACCAAAGACCCATAAAGACATACAAACAGCTGTCATCATAAACACTGAATTACAATATGCTGTTACAATAAAAACATTCATTAAAAAAACATTATATACACAAGCTAAAATGTGTGCGAGGGTTTGTGTCCACAGAAAGCATTTTTTTGCGTCGAGAGCGCTCAAAAACTGATTTTCTACTGTTGCTAGGTTGCCAAAAACAGTGCCAGCACGTCATTTGTAGAATGTTGCTTCACGCTAATAAATTAGCAAACTAGCTAACTGTAAACGGCAGCAATCATTCAGCGCTCAACTGACCAAATATGACCTTGACAGACAAAATAAGTCAACATGGACTTTCAATGAAGTTTTTTATCCCTCTAGGAATTACAGTTTGTGCTTCGTTTGTTGTGGACATTTTATACTCAGTCACAATTGACTGGGCTGAATGAAAATTTCCCTTGCTACTCCAGACCATGTTGACAATGTATGTCCCGCCCCTTCCTTGACTTTGTATTGATTGGCTAGCAAGACAAAAGTGACATTGATGAGCCCAGCGCTGTTGTAAAGGTTGAACAAATTTCAACTTCAAGCGCTCTGAGCGCTGCGGTAAAAAAACGTCTCCGCCGACTTCTTTTTTCCGCTGAAAGCGTTTGTCGCTCTGAGCGCCGAAACTCATAGGGTTTGTATTGAAACTAAGCGCTCTTAGCACAAAAAGCGTTTTCTGTGGACACAGACCCTAAGGCTGTATTCCACTCTAAGACACTCTCAATACATTTAAGTATAGACTTTTCATTCTAGTCTAGATATTCCTATTTGATTCCTCCTTTAGTTAGGGATGGTGGATGGTCTATCATCATTCCCCATAAGGCCTCCCTTTGCTGTTGCCTCTAGCCTGGTCACTGACCATCCCCACTGTGTTTCTGAGCTACCATAGTTAAGCTGCGAGGGCTGCCACAAATCCCAAATTTGTCTGCTCAAACTTCTCCTTCTCTACATATCCATGCATACAGTATATGAGACATGAGCATAATGTTAACCTCCTTGACTAACCCTTTAGTCTCTTCTGCCCCCATATACTACAGCCAACCCTGCTGAGTATCCTCCACCCGTCAGGATGGACCCTCCTGAATGGCCTACCTAACGAACTCTACCTAATTGGCTACCCCCACTACTGACTCTTACAATTGGGGCAACAGCTCCATATTGCCAAAGCACAATTTCACACAACAGACTATGCTTGACTACCATATAATATTGTCAAACTAAATTCTGTATTTATACTACTTTGTTGATTAGTCATAACCATGGACAATTTCTGATCCACCACTAGACTACTGACTGTACGGGTACACAGAATCACTGGAACCCTGGCAGTTGGGTTTGAGCCCAGGATGTGGTTTCTTCCTAAAAAAATACTAAACTAGATGTACCGCATGGCCATACAAAATATGACCACCGCTCAGTTCTGCACATTATCTGCCCTGTGTGTGTGAGATAGTAGGCCTATCATCCCAAACCAATAACCTTGCGCTTAATAGCACCACCTAAAGGTCGATGGCTGTACAGTCATTAAATGTACATATAAATTCATTTATTTTATAGCCCCCCATGGATGAAATTCCACAAAACTTAAGATATTCCCACAACATGTCAGGTTCATCATACACATTAAATTTGGTGCATTTAATTTAATTTGGGCAAATAAAGCAGTATAATATTGCATTTTAATTTTTTACCATGGGGGTGCAAATCACAAATGACTGGTTCTAAGCTAAGTTGATGTGGGGTCTTGACCAACATTCCATAAAAATTTCATTATCCTCAATGTCTCGGGTCAGGTAGTTTTTTAGGAAAAACTTCATTTTTTGGGGTTTTGCGGGGGGGGGGGGGGGGGGGTAGCTCAAAGATGGTGTGGCCCCCGGGGACCAAACAAATTTTTTCTGTCTACTGGGGCTACATGCTCACCAAGTTTCATGTGCCCCGGTGTTACTGTGTCCCGGGAATCGTTGACCAAAAATTCAGGAAGTAGATGACGGGAAGAAAAAAAACAAAACTTTGACAATCATTATATGTCCGCTACGCTTGCTACGTTAGCGGCGGTCATAATTAATGCAAATAGAAGGGAGTTCTTCCTAGCCCTAATTTCTCATGGGTGCTCCTCGTACTGTCTGTACATATAGCAATGCCAGACAATTGTATTGTAATTGCCATTGGCACTCTACAAATAAAACTGAAAATTGAATTGAAGTGTGTGTGTGTATGTGTGTGTGTTTGTGTGTGCACAGTAAGGCTGTATTCCACTTTGTGTGTGTGTGTGTGTGTGTACTGTAAAGCACCGCTAATACCTGGAACGATAACTACAACGGCACATAAATATTGCTCAATTAATATGATTGGCAATGTTCACACCTCAGCGATGTCATGTGCAGCAATACTGTTGGGGATCACTTTCTGAGAGATTTTAGGCAAGGCTGTATTCTAGTTGCTGTGTGTGCACAGTAAGGCTGCATGTACGTATTGTAGTGTGTGTTTGTGTGTCAATATGTACTGTAAAGCTGTAGAGTGTGTGCGCATTGTGAGGCATGATTCTAGTTGTGTGTGTGTTCCATGATGAGTGTGTGAGTCCACTGTAGACTGTCAGTAACACATCATCTTCCCGGGTCTGATGACCATGATGACCCTCCTCCCTCCTAAAGAACCAATACACACCAAATCCTCTGTACATAACGCCGACAATACAGTCACTCTGTGTGTGTGTGTGTGTGTGTGTGTGTGTGTGTGTGTGTGTACTGTAAGGTATGACCAATAAAGAGCACTTGTGTTTTAGTACTAAAACCAGGATCCTAGGTGATGGGAAGGTGTTTAGTTTAGATTTCTCAGATTTAGTGAATGGCAGTACTGAACAAATACTGTAGTAAGTCTGTATCACTAATATTTGCAAAACTACAGCCCTTTGAAATAGCCTTCGGGGGCTGTATTCTCAAAGAATCTTAAGGCTAAAAGTAGCTCCTAACAAGCAAATTTAGGAGAAACTCCTAAAAAAATGGGCGTGCCAGTCGTAAATTTAGGACTCCTAACTTTTTGGGATAAGAGTAATTCACAAAACAATTTAGCACTAAAAGTAGCACCTAAGTCTGGGACAGTTTAGGGGTAGTCCAGAGGACTTCTAAGTCGCTAAGACCAACTCCTAACACATTGCAATTGCATGTATTACGTCCTTAATCTTTCAAAACGCACGTGAAGTATCATTTATTCGAGCATCTATCATTAAGGAATGATTATGCAGCTTACAAGGAATGCAAAAAAGCCACAAAACCCGTGTTAAATATGCATATTTTTTTACAGTCAAGTTCAATTTGTGTACTTCCTCTCTTTCCAAATGTGCTCTCAAAATTGCATTAAAAACGGTGCAAAGATACTTTATCATTCCACCGCGAATCTTGTTACCGTTTCATTTATAGCTTGATATGCGCTCGCAGCCGATCTCACACAGGAGTACCGCGGAGCACAGCATGTACCACAGATTCGCCCACCTGTCACTCATCAACCAATCAATCAATCAACCAAGCAGGCTAGTGCATGAGAGCTGACATCAACCATAGCAACGCAGCTTTTATTTTATTAACGGTGCTTTTACACTGCATCCGTCCATCGACGGATCTAATTGACTTTGAATGGAGCTTTCGCGAAATGCATTGTGGGTTCGTCCGTCCCAACAGCTCCATTGCGTCAAGTTGAAAAATGTTCAACTTTTTAGCTGGCAACGGATCCGTCCAACCAATCGGAATTGAGAGAATTGACTCCCCCTACGCCAGACCTCTCCCCCGTCATCCGTCAACGGACATGGACAGTGTGAATATAACGTAAGAGTCGCCTTTTATCCTAGCCAAAAGTAGGATTGTGAATTACTTAAATAACTCCTACACAAAAACTTTTAGTGCAGTTTAGGAATACTCCTAAAGTTAAGATAAGAATCTTTGAGAATACGGCCCCTGGTGAACAAGCCTTTTGTTCAACTTCCAACATCACTGGCTCTTTTATCATTTCACACAAATTAGTGAAACCATGTGTATAGAAATGCATTTTCCTGTAGAATTCACAGCAGAGAAACAGACAGACTTACTTTTGATCAACAGCCCGACTCTTCCCTCCTCCATGTTGTCTCCACTGATGACCTGGCAGGTAAAAACTCCTCCATCACCTCCCCATCTGCACCCCCTCAGCCAGAGAGACACGCCTCCTCTCTGCAGCTCCTGGGGGTCCACACTCACTCTGTCCTCATAGCCCCTCCCCTCTATCACATGACCATTCTTATACAGGTAGATACAGTCTGTCTCCCTAAACCACCTGATCTCCATGGCAACAGCACTGGTTTCAGGAGACAGGTGACAGCGCAGTGTGACATCATCATCACCATCATTACACTCCACAACATCGTCAGGAATGACCAGTTTAAAACCTGTAGGGGGAAACACAGCAGAATGACACTCTCTCTCACACTCACACACATACTTACATATTTTCTCTTTCTCACACACACACACTGTACATATTCTCTCTTACTTACATATTCTCTCTTTAATAAGCCCACTGACATACAACACACTAAGGGTGTTTGCCCTTCAGCGACTCAAACTCAGTCCTAGTTGTGTGTGATGCTTTATCATACAAAGTCAGATAATGAACCTCTTATTCATCTACACATCACACACACACACACACACACACACACACACACACACACACACACACACACACACACACACACACACACACACACACACACAGCACACACAGCACCACACGCACCACCACAGAATTGAGAGTGTTGCTATGGTGATGCTGTTTACATTGTAGCTCCCACTTTTGTTTTCAACCGTTCCTCTTAAATTTTAATGTGCTGGATCTTATCTTTTGCACTTTGTGTGCTGGATCTTAGCTGTTTGAATCACTCAGTGCTATCGTGTTTATGCATAGTGTGGTATTGAATTCTATGGTTGCTAGCAACATAGAAGCTGTAAGATGCGCATCAACACGCGGTCGTGTCTACCTACATTGCTCTTGGACCACTGAGGTCTGTGCTCTCTGAACGCACTGAATTTCTCAGTTAAGGTCAGCCTGTATTGGCTATACTATGTTTATTATGTATTTGTTTTGAAAATTAGCAATGTTTTCCAAACATATATCTATGTGGCAAGTTATTACATCATAAAGCGGTAAAATTCATCAATTAGCGCTTACTGGCAGCTGATTACATTATCGAACCTTTACAGGGTGATGGTCCAGACCCTATGTGCTGATGCTGACAGTACTCAGACACTTAACAGAGAAGGTAAAGACAATGGCTACCTGATCAACTGTCATGTATTGCCTGGTGCAAACCACACACACACACGCACACATACACTTACATCTCTCTCACACAAGTGCTCCAGATATCTCTTACCTCTATCTGCGCCCCCAGTTGCCATTGTGTTTTCCTGAAACAAACACATCAGTCAGGACATGTACATGCACAGGTTGTGTTCAAGCTTCTCAATCAGAATGTTGGGGAAACTCAATTTCAGTCATTACGTGATCCGATATTGTCACACATAACTTAAACATATGCACGGTAATATGCACACACACAATATACAGCAAGCCTCTTACCTTACACTATTGCTACTATACACTGCTGCTCCTGAGCTAAGGTGCTTTCTGTTGCTGGTGGGGAACTAATTATTTTTCAAATCCTCAAGGTTACTGCTAATTAGCTAGTGCTATTTATTTACAGGTGCATGTAAAGCAACTAGACCCTGTCTGTTAAACTATCACACGAAGCCCTTTGATGTGTCTGCCTCTGTGGTGACAGGAAAGAACACACACATCTGTTTCAGGAAGACTAAAGCGGTTGTGGTTTGTTAAGACGTGACTTTTCACATACTCTCTCATGCCTCAGATCACGTATACAGTATTTCACTGTAACCCAACACAATTTTCATTTTCTCTTTAGGAAGCTGTTCATAATAATTACTTTCCTCAAGATATTAAAACATGAGCTCAAACATTAAGTTAGGTATTTACATTTCTTGAAAACACAGTAGGTTTGGTTATTTCCATCTTAAATTGTTTTGTAATTGTCCTGCACCCCGAGACAGGGACATGCACAGGCTAGTGTTCAAGCTTCTCAACCTGACTGTTGGGGAAACACAGTTTTGGTCCTCTGTTGACTCTGACACACACAACATACATTCACACAGTCATGTACACACACACACATTATATACAGCAAGACTCTTACCTTACACTATTGCTGCTTCTCACTGCTGCTCCAGAGCTAAGGTGCTCTCTGTTGGTGGTGGGGAATTAATTATTTTTCAAATCCTCAAGGTTACTGGTATTTAGTTATTGCTATTTATTTACATGTGTATGTAGATAACGCACATGGACCCTGTCCTTAATCACATGAAGCCTTCAGAGGAGTTTGTCTCTGTGGTGACAGGAAAGAATACACGTCTGTTTCAGGAAGACTAAAACGGTTGTGGTTTGTTAAGACGTGACTGTTCACACACTCCCTCATGCCTCAGATCACGTATACAGTATTACACTGTAACCCAACACAATTTTCATTTTCTCTTTGGTAGATTGTTCACAATAATTCACAGTAATTCACATCCCTCAAGATTTACATAAAATCATACTTTAAGTTAGGTATTTAATTTCTTGAAAAGACAGTAGCCTAGTTTTACACACTCCAGATTTCATTCCCTTGTAAGTCTTGTCACTGAGTTCCAGTGATTATTCTTGCCTCACTTCAGTGACCAATGCTGTGCTTTGTAAAACAGAGAGTCTGTGTTTTACACATGGGTTTTTTTAGCCATGCAAACAACGCCTACTGGCTCTGCTCACTTTATTTCCTTCCACCAAATAGTCGGAAGGAGTAGGCCTATAATTCAGTTTCATTTTCTCCAACACTGATCTGTGTGGGCTAAATTCAGCAAAGAATAAGACACTACAGTAATGCGCCCAGACATTGAGATGAGACATCTTGCTTACGATGAGACCTCAAAAGAAAACACACATCACAAACATACATTACAGTAACACAGACAGACAGACAAATGTTCTCCCTGACCCCAAGTCCTCCAAATTCCAACCTTCCAGTAAACAGATAACAGTTAGGGTCATATACATTTATCTGTAAAATAAACAATGGCACTGTAAAATAAAATGTTATCTGATAGATAAATAAATAGAGATTACAGTAAACACATAGGCCTACTTAAAATAACAAAATAAATGAAGACACACAAAAGTAATGTAAGCAATAAATACATTTAAAAAATAAATAAATCATCAGATAAACAGAGATCACACCTGATGACTATAGCAGCAGAGACCTATACATAACATAATATATATAGTACAGACCAAAAGTTTGGACACACTTTCCCATTAAGTTATTTACTTTATTTTCATGATTGTTGCCTTCAGTGACAATTTACAAAATAAACAAACTTATGAATTAACACATGCCATTATGTACTTCATAAAAAAAAGTGTGAAATAACTGAAAACATGTTTTATATTCTTGTTTCATCAAAGTATCCTTCTTTTGCTCTGATAACTGCTTTGTACTCTTTTCATTTTTTGGATGAGCTTCAAGAGGTAGTCACCTGAAATGGTTTTCCAACTGTCTTGAACAGTTATTCATTCCCTGAGATGCCTTCACTCTGCGGTCCAGCTCACCCCAAACCATCTTGATCGGGTTCAGGTCCAAAAGTTTGTGATAACCTCACACTTTTTTGTTAAGTACATAATTTCATATGTATTCATTCATAGTTTTGATGCCTTTAATGATAATCTACAATATAAATTGTCCTGGAAATAAAGGAATCGCATTGAATGGGGGGGTCTGTACTGTATCTGAGAAGCCTGTCTGAAGATGGCACAAGATGTTTTTTGTCACGGTAGAAAGAATATGCAACGTTGCACATTTTTTTTTTTTTTTTTTTTAAAGATATTTTTTGGGCTTTTTGCCTTTAATCAGATAGGACAGTATAGAGATGGACAGGAAACAAGTGGGAGAGAGAGACAGGGCGGGATCGGGAAACAACCCCGGGTCGGAACCGAACCCGGGCCCCCAGAGCAATGGTCCGACGCTCCAGCCACCGAGCCACGGCGCCCCCAACGTTGCACATTTGTGACCAAAAAGATGTTTGGTTAGGGTAAAGACTATGCAAGTCAATATGTGCCTTCACACAAACACTCCCTCTAGTTCCCAATGCCAATCTCCACACAGATACAGTGCTGATGGTGTGTGATGGCTCTGCTGTATTAAATCTATAAATTAGTGATGTTGTCTAAAGCCACCATGCAGCACACAGACTAATGTTGTCTAAATGCTCCAGAGTGAATGTTACTGTACTAAATCTATACAGTTACGTATGATGGTGCTGAAGTGAAGTATGGCTTTGAAGTGTAAAGGTCCTGAGGACAACACTGCTAGGATGACAAGCAGGTGCTGAGTGAATGCCATGTTGAGCTGCTGGATTCCATCCTGAATGAGA
This sequence comes from Sardinella longiceps, assembly GCA_027497455.2. Taxonomy (NCBI): domain Eukaryota; kingdom Metazoa; phylum Chordata; class Actinopteri; order Clupeiformes; family Clupeidae; genus Sardinella; species Sardinella longiceps. Next base: position 1,710 of record JAODXP020000193.1, on the reverse strand, counting down.
CTTCTAGAATCCACTCCACTCTCTGCTCTTCCATGTCAGACTCTCAATCATGCCAAACTACATATTTATCTGTCCTGGTCAGTTTAGGATGCCAACCAGGGGCCTCATCTTACACGTCCAGGAGGTTTGGTCCTGCTCTCCACTGTAAACTCTGTCCTCTCTCTCATATTAGTTATTGGATTTGATGCTTTTGTCTGTTATTCTGACTATTTTACACTGGCTGTGAGGATCCTATGCTATTTATTATCATGTTTACTGATGCCAAACAATAAAATAAACAAATTTAAAACTTTCAATTATTCCAATAAGGATAATTTTCTCAGTCTGCCTTAACACATTTCAGTTTTGTAATGCAGAAGCCCCTACAGGTCAGTTAAACACACACACACACACACACACACACACACACACACACACACACACACACACACACACACACACACACACACACACACACACATACGTTACAGGTCAGGAAGGAGCACCTTTAAATTATGCACCTTGCTTTTGCTGTAGCTGCCACTCTCAGTACAAGCATATGTTATTTGTGTGTGTTTTACTAATGGAACCCATTTTCAATTTGATATATTCAACAATGGCGCCCTCCAGAGGTCTGATTTAATATAACAAACAGGACTCTGGGGAATCTCCCTCTCTTTTTCTAGCACACACACACACACACACACTTCCTCTTCACTTATCTCATAAACTTCAAACAAGGACATATTACAACAACCATTCTACCAATTGTTTTAGATTTTTTTAATCTACACATCGACATGACACAGTTCTCATTTTATAAGGAATCACATAGATATGCACAACTTACTAAGTATAACGTATAGATCAAATAAAGTACAATCAGTCTGTACAATGTACAAAATAAATACTGTGCAAAGTTTACTGTCGGCAAAATAGATAATATCTTCATGTGACACATTGATGCCCATATTTAGGAGTCATCCATAACATGGATAATTTAGTTCCCTTCTCATTGACTGTGAAACTGAGCATCAAATATTCTATGTTCAGGTTTCTGATATCTGAAACTGCTTCTGTCCTGTAGAGACTCATATGTTCAGGTTTCTGATATCTGAAACTGCTTCTGTCCTGTAGAGACTCATATGTTCAGGTTTCTGATATCTGAAACTGTTTCTGTCCTGTAGAGACTCATATGTTCAGGTTTCTGATATCTGATACTGCTTCTATCCTGTAGACACTCATATGTTCAGGTTTCTGATATCTGAAACTGTTTCTGTCCTGTAGAGACTCATATGTTCAGGTTTCTGATATCTGAAACTGCTTCTGTCCTGTAGAGACTCATATGTTCAGGTTTCTGATATCTGAAACTGTTTCTGTCCTGTAGAGACTCATATGTTCAGGTTTCTGATATCTGAAACTGTTTCTGTCCTGTAGAGACTCATATGTTCAGGTTTCTGATATCTGAAACTGTTTCTGTCCTGTAGAGACTCATATGTTCAGGTTTCTGATATCTGAAACTGCTTCTGTCCTGTAGAGACTCATATGTTCAGGTTTCTGACTTAAACTTGTTTTATCGTCATTCAGCAAATACACCATCAGTAAACATATCAAACGAGATATCGATGCATTTGAGCTCATATTAGTAAATAAAAAAAGTGTAAAATATTCACAGAATACAGTACTATATGCCTCAATTTTAATGCCCAAACTGATCAAATTCAGTTTTTG
>JAODXP020000192.1:20000-22500 GCA_027497455.2 Sardinella longiceps | reverse complement strand
GCCACATAAATGGTCTTTACAGCATATAACTGTATAGAACATTGTGTCTTTGATGCAATGCAAATATAGAATAATGTATGGCAATGCAGACTATCAATCATACATCACTGGCATTACTGGCCTAGCAGTGTTAAAGGAGAGTGGTTGCTGCAAGGCTACAGGGACTGGCTGTATCGGAGCCTTATTGAGAGGCTACTCTGGATTCATCAGGACTATCTGCTGTAGACAATTAGCTTCCATTATAATCAATGCAACTGGCTACAGCGCAGCAAACATTCTAAAAATAGTCCATTCATTTCAATATAGGCTATTGTTGATGGAACTTGACTCCCGTAGCGCATCCAGTGTACTTTGTACAGTAGGCCTAGCCTTAAGAGCTCTCATGGACTGGTGGATTAGAAGATGATGACTGCTGTTGCTGTGCTGTATATGTGTCTGCCTCTAACTCTAGTCCTAATTCCTTCATTCCTCACTTGCGGATTAAAGGCCACCACACACCACTGTCAATTTGCCGGTGATTTTTGGCATGATGGAATAGAATCTATAGGAGTGAATAGAGAAACACATGCAACCAGAGGGAAAACACAGTGAACCATCGTCATTTCTATCTAACCCCTTTCTACGTAATTTTTACATGTCATATTAGAAAACAGCTCTCTGGTCAGGTCATGAGTGGAATGATGGGGTGGGCTATATGAACACACTGCAATTATTAAACAGTTCTTAAATCTACATTTACTAGTAACACAACACTAGTATTTGCAACAAATACACTGTGATATTAATTTTCTCCAGTAAACCAGCATTTGTATCTCCATAACATTGTTTTTGTAAAATGCATCTTGCTTTTGTTTTTCATTATGGGTCTTCTTAGCATGATAGCCTACTAAAGGCCCCTGACTGCTAAAACAGTGCCATGGTGCTACTAATGGAATGGAAGATCGTCATGGTGACCTAGATATTTAAGCAAACATGCCAGTATCTTCTGCCTTTGAATAAAACATCAGGTTCTTCCTGCTCTCCTTTGACAGGTTTTTTACAGGAGTTTTTAATCACCTGGAGACCTTATTGGTTTTCAAAGCATTAAAAAATAATCTGGATTAGTTTTACTTTTTTTTGTGTTTGAATATTGTCATAAGCTGTTTACGGTGTGGAAGTGTGTTATTGGCCTTTTTTAGGCTTTGTGTAGAACAAGCAAATGGCCGGTACTTTGGCCAGAGTCTCTTCTATTTAACGCCGCCTTTGTTCTTGGGGAAAACAGCATGAAAGCCCTTAGTCAATCAAGGTCACGCAGTCAGGCGCTCTGGGAATGTTTTTAAATAGAAGATTTCCACTGTTTTCCCCTGGACTTTGGAATGCATCAAGACGTAATTCTCTCTCTCTCTCTCTCTCTCTCTCTCTCTCTCTCTCTCTCTCTCTCTCTCTCTCTCTCTCTCTCTCTCTCTATTTCTCCAACTCTGTCTTTGGCTGTGTGTGTGTGTGTGTGTGTGTGTGTGTGTGTGTGTGTGTGTGTGTGTGTGTGTGTGTGTGTGTGTGTGTGTGTGTGTGTGTGAGTCTGTGTGTGTATGTGTGTGGTATGTGTGCATGTGTGTGTGTGTGTGTGTGTGTGTTTACTCTAGAGATAGGAGCTGGGAGAATGCAAACAAACATCGATGCCGAAACACGTGCATGTGCACACAAACACATGCACACATACCACACGTACACACAGATAATGTATGCACGCACATACACACACACACACACACACACTCACTCACATCTCCGTTTTCATGCTCATTGATTTCCCATCATTTCGGATGTCTTTTTAGTGATGTTCGGACATAATCTTCTCCCTCTGAAGGCATTATAGTTCAGACATGACTACATCAATCTAGCTTTTTACCGCCTCTTTCTCCACTTAATGAACTGCTCCCAAGATGTGTCTACATACTAATCACTGAGATACTGTATAGGCTACCACACGGCTCATTCACAAGGGCTTGCATCAAATTGCTTCTTCCCTATTTCCCAGATGTAATTACTTACCTGTGCTTAGAACCTATTACCAGTGGACTTTAATCAGTTCAGTGGTTCATAATCTCTCTCTCACACACACAGGCGTTCACTCACACAGCACACACACACGCGCACACACACACACACACACACACACACACACACACACACACACACACACACGCACGCATGCACGCACGCACACACACACACACACACACACACACACACACACACACACACACACACACACACACACACACACACACACACACACACACACACGCACGTACACACGCCACACTATATTGAACAGGTAACTCAATTACAACTTGCGCCAGCTCGATAATGAGAGTAAAAACAATTATATACACCGCCCTATAGTACTTATAAGAAGCTATTTACCAGTCTTAATATGACATAGTGCACAACTGAGTCGAAGGGTTCCCTTCTGAGACTGGCATAATCAGGCGCTAAATGGAATTAGAAGCAAGCTAATAGG
>JAODXP020000192.1:0-2500 GCA_027497455.2 Sardinella longiceps | reverse complement strand
CACCACATCTCACAAACACACACACACACACACACACACACACACACACACACACACACACACACACACACGCTCACTAATTCACTCACACACACACACACACACACACACACACACACACACACACACACACACACACACACACCGTATCAGCATAGCATTTTATAGAACTTCACTTTGATAGAACATGGTCACAATTCCCTGTGTGTGTGCAGTCAGGTGAGTAGGTAGCAGATTGTGTTGCAGTGTGTGTGTGTGTGTGTGTGTGTGTGTGTGTGTGTGTGTGTGTGTGTGTGTGTGTGTGTGTGTGTGTGTGTGTGTGTGTGTGTGTGTGTGTGTCTGCAGTGTGTAGGTAGCAGATTGTTCCACTGTGGCCCCGGCTTCCCAGAATGCCGCTGTGCAGTAGCTTTAATGCAGGGGTAATAAAGCACTGTGTGGAAGGCCACACTTCCAGCCCTCCATCTCACTACTACAGGCCTCCATCAGACAGCTTTTTGGCACACACACACACACACACACACACACACACACACACACACACACACACACACACACACACATAGACACTCACAGACTTTCTCTCTCTCTCACACACACAAACACACACACACACACACACACACACACACACACACACACACACACACACACACACTCACGCAAACACGCACACACACACACCGACACCTGAGTAAAAATGTGGGGGCACGGGAGGTTAAACTCTCTTCATTACACCCGCTGCCAACCCTGGAGACGTACGAAACTCGACCCGTCTCCCTAATGGACTATTACTGAAGCCATAACTAACCTTGTCACACAATTCATCATTTATATCATTTTTTATTTTATTTTATTCATTCATTCATTCATTCATTTATTTATTTATTTATTTATTTTTTGGTGTGTGCTTGTACTGTACACTCCGTTGGTCATGGAAATAATGTCCATCCTTCCTTCAGTGAGACATGGTGCAGGCAATCCTTCTTCTCCCAACTGAGCTCCTCTTCCTCGATCACTCTGACGCTGGAGAGAGCATAGTTTCTCCCAGAGAAGCCGTGATAGCAGAGGTATATGAAGTGCTGCTGGGTCGTGTCGGGTCAGGAGGGAAGGGGAAAGTGTTGTGCATCCCATCCAGCGGCAGCTCAGTCATCCAGTGAGGTATGACCAAGAGACGCCAAGCTCCCCAAAGCTAAAACCCACCGAAAGAGAAAGAGAGAGAGAGAGAGATAGATAGAGAGAGAGAGAGAGAGAGAGAGAGAGAGAGAGAGAGAGAGAGAGAGAGAGAGAGAGAGAGAGAGAGAGAAACAAGTTCAAGTTGAGTTAGAATCCAGGAGTTTTAAGGGGCTTAGTCCAGTTTTTGAATGACAGATATTTTCGTCTCTGAATCTCTGCATGTCATTCATTCAATCCGCTGTTTAACCAAACGGAAAAGAAAGAAAAAGAAAAAGTTTTCTTTTTTTTTTTTTGACTGAAGGTTGGGAAGTGAAACTAAGTCTTGTCACATATACATCTCCCCTCTGCTTTTAGTCCGGAGCGGTTTGACCTAGTTAGAATCCAACTCTGCAAAGAGTTCAGTCTGAACCAATTTGACATCAGCTCACTTCTGCAATTGGCACTCACTGTATGTGTGCACCCACTATATGTCTAATATACACATATCCTTGGAATTTAGCTGTTAGCCCCAAAAATAAAAGTAGTGTGTGGGGGCAGAGAGAGTTTGCACCATTTTCTTGAAAGAGATTTGGCTGACATGACATGAGGCGATAATTTATCATTCAAATATTCTTACAGGAGGCTCGGTGCCCGGAACCTTTCACCATGACGAAGTTTTCTACCGTACAAACCCCTCGCTCTCAGAGGCAATCAACTACTAGACACGCAGATGTATTCATTATTCATTCAGAAAAGATGCACACACACACAAGATACCCTCTCACACACACACACACACACACACACACACACACACACACACACACACACACACACACACACACAGAGAGAGAGAGAAGGACCTTTGGTTAGGTGGTGATTGCTTGTGATTTCTAGAAGGCGCTGGAAGCCCAAATGCGCGTGTGGCAAATGTTTTGGAGTGGTTCTGCAGGGAGGCCCAGCTCTCTCTCTGATGCCCTCTTTGCTGAACAACAGATTGCATTTACAAGCTGCACAGTGACTCTGCATCCTGATTGCCCTCTTACTACTCTCTCTCTCTCTCTCTCTCTCTCTCTCTCTCTCTCTCTCTCTCCTCCACCTCTACCTTTCTTATTCTACCTTTCTTACTCTTTGTTTCTGTCCTCTTGCCTTCTACTTTCCATCCTCTGATGGCTATCTGTCTTTCTCAGCTGATGTCACTTCCTCTTCCTCGCCCGCTTATTCTCTCGTGTCGTCCCCGTCCACTCCTCTCTGCGTGACCGCAGCTAGCCAATCATGTGGCACCGGCAACACTGCCATTCTCGTTCTCCCTCTATCCATCTCTCTGTGACACTCTCTCTGTCTGTCT
>JAODXP020000191.1:188380-223640 GCA_027497455.2 Sardinella longiceps | reverse complement strand
GCGACAGACGGCCAGGGCCGGCGCGACGAAGGCTCCAGCGAGGATCGAACTCGCGACCCCTGGTTTACAAGACCAGTGCTCTGGCCACTGAGCTATGGAGCCTACGCACAGGCTCCTCTTGTATCCGAATGAGTTAGTGTTGTTAGACTAAGTTGTGGCCAAACAGTGGTTGGCCTGCGCAACAAAGCCAAAACAGCTGGTCACAAGTAACCGCTTAGCGACAGCAGCGAGAAGCAGCAGACTGTAGCCATCCTACTTTCTTAGGGGGCACAGAGAACCTCTTGCTGGTGAGCTAAAGGGGGCACCAGGATTTGAACCTGGGACCTCTTGATCTGCAGTCAAATGCTCTACCACTGAGCTATACCCCCTTGGGCGACACAGGGAACGAGAGCATTGTTATTGACATGCCAAACATCAGCAGCCTCAACAGAGATGGCCATGGCTTTTGTCTTGCTTCCGCTCATGTCGATGTCCGCAAATCTTCCTTGGAATATGGCAAATAATGCTCGGTGTTGTCCATTTTGAAATCTTTTCTACCACAGCCTCTTTGTGGGAATTGTTTGGACCAGTGCTGCCTCCAGAAAAAGACCATGTCAGAAGTGGGATTCGAACCCACGCCTCCATTCGGAGACCAGAAATCCCTACAGGGGGGAAGGCACACCGCCTTGAGTCTGGCGCCTTAGACCGCTCGGCCATCTGACTGGCTCCTTGAAAGGAAGGAGAATGGTTGCAAACATGTCATTTAGGCAGGCGAGACAGCTGTGAAGATTTGTAGTCCTTCGTCGATGTTGACGCTCTTCGGAGTCAAAGTGCTAAACGCAAAATTATCAACTGCAGAGTGGACCCCGAGCTAAGCATGGCCACAAGTGATACGGCAAGAAGGAGCGACAGACGGCCAGGGCCGGCGCGACGAAGGCTCCAGCGAGGATCGAACTCGCGACCCCTGGTTTACAAGACCAGTGCTCTGGCCACTGAGCTATGGAGCCTACGCACAGGCTCCTCTTGTATCCGAATGAGTTAGTGTTGTTAGACTAAGTTGTGGCCAAACAGTGGTTGGCCTGCGCAACAAAGCCAAAACAGCTGGTCACAAGTAACCGCTTAGCGACAGCAGCGAGAAGCAGCAGACTGTAGCCATCCTACTTTCTTAGGGGGCACAGAGAACCTCTTGCTGGTGAGCTAAAGGGGGCACCAGGATTTGAACCTGGGACCTCTTGATCTGCAGTCAAATGCTCTACCACTGAGCTATACCCCCCTTGGGCGACACAGGGAACGAGAGCATTGTTATTGACATGCCAAACATCAGCAGCCTCAACAGAGATGGCCATGGCTTTTGTCTTGCTTCCGCTCATGTCGATGTCCGCAAATCTTCCTTGGAATATGGCAAATAATGCTCGGTGTTGTCCATTTTGAAATCTTTTCTACCACAGCCTCTTTGTGGGAATTGTTTGGACCAGTGCTGCCTCAAGAAAAAGACCATGTCAGAAGTGGGATTCGAACCCACGCCTCCATTCGGAGACCAGAAATCCCTACAGGGGGGAAGGCACACCGCCTTGAGTCTGGCGCCTTAGACCGCTCGGCCATCCTGACTGGCTCCTTGAAAGGAAGGAGAATGGTTGCAAACATGTCATTTAGGCAGGCGAGACAGCTGTGAAGATTTGTAGTCCTTCGTCGATGTTGACGCTCTTCGGAGTCAAAGTGCTAAACGCAAAATTATCAACTGCAGAGTGGACCCCGAGCTAAGCATGGCCACAAGTGATACGGCAAGAAGGAGCGACAGAGGGCCAGGGCCGGCGCGACGAAGGCTCCAGCGAGGATCGAACTCGCGACCCCTGGTTTACAAGACCAGTGCTCTGGCCACTGAGCTATGGAGCCTACGCACAGGCTCCTCTTGTATCCGAATGAGTTAGTGTTGTTAGACTAAGTTGTGGCCAAACAGTGGTTGGCCTGCGCAACAAAGCCAAAACAGCTGGTCACAAGTAACCGCTTAGCGACAGCAGCGAAGCAGCAGACTGTAGCCATCCTACTTTCTTAGGGGGCACAGAGAACCTCTTGCTGGTGAGCTAAAGGGGGCACCAGGATTTGAACCTGGGACCTCTTGATCTGCAGTCAAATGCTCTACCACTGAGCTATACCCCCCTTGGGCGACACAGGGAACGAGAGCATTGTTATTGACATGCCAAACATCAGCAGCCTCAACAGAGATGGCCATGGCTTTTGTCTTGCTTCCGCTCATGTCGATGTCCGCAAATCTTCCTTGGAATATGGCAAATAATGCTCGGTGTTGTCCATTTTGAAATCTTTTCTACCACAGCCTCTTTGTGGGAATTGTTTGGACCAGTGCTGCCTCAAGAAAAAGACCATGTCAGAAGTGGGATTCGAACCCACGCCTCCATTCGGAGACCAGAAATCCCTACAGGGGGAAGGCACACCGCCTTGAGTCTGGCGCCTTAGACCGCTCGGCCATCCTGACTGGCTCCTTGAAAGGAAGGAGAATGGTTGCAAACATGTCATTTAGGCAGGCGAGACAGCTGTGAACATTTGTAGTCCTTCGTCGATGTTGACGCTCTTCGGAGTCAAAGTGCTAAACGCAAAATTATCAACTGCAGAGTGGACCCCGAGCTAAGCATGGCCACAAGTGATACGGCAAGAAGGAGCGACAGAGGGCCAGGGCCGGCGCGACGAAGGCTCCAGCGAGGATCGAACTCGCGACCCCTGGTTTACAAGACCAGTGCTCTGGCCACTGAGCTATGGAGCCTACGCACAGGCTCCTCTTGTATCCGAATGAGTTAGTGTTGTTAGACTAAGTTGTGGCCAAACAGTGGTTGGCCTGCGCAACAAAGCCAAAACAGCTGGTCACAAGTAACCGCTTAGCGACAGCAGCGAGAAGCAGCAGACTGTAGCCATCCTACTTTCTTAGGGGGCACAGAGAACCTCTTGCTGGTGAGCTAAAGGGGGCACCAGGATTTGAACCTGGGACCTCTTGATCTGCAGTCAAATGCTCTACCACTGAGCTATACCCCCCTTGGGCGACACAGGGAACGAGAGCATTGTTATTGACATGCCAAACATCAGCAGCCTCAACAGAGATGGCCATGGCTTTTGTCTTGCTTCCGCTCATGTCGATGTCCGCAAATCTTCCTTGGAATATGGCAAATAATGCTCGGTGTTGTCCATTTTGAAATCTTTTCTACCACAGCCTCTTTGTGGGAATTGTTTGGACCAGTGCTGCCTCAAGAAAAAGACCATGTCAGAAGTGGGATTCGAACCCACGCCTCCATTCGGAGACCAGAAATCCCTACAGGGGGGAAGGCACACCGCCTTGAGTCTGGCGCCTTAGACCGCTCGGCCATCCTGACTGGCTCCTTGAAAGGAAGGAGAATGGTTGCAAACATGTCATTTAGGCAGGCGAGACAGCTGTGAAGATTTGTAGTCCTTCGTCGATGTTGACGCTCTTCGGAGTCAAAGTGCTAAACGCAAAATTATCAACTGCAGAGTGGACCCCGAGCTAAGCATGGCCACAAGTGATACGGCAAGAAGGAGCGACAGACGGCCAGGGCCGGCGCGACGAAGGCTCCAGCGAGGATCGAACTCGCGACCCCTGGTTTACAAGACCAGTGCTCTGGCCACTGAGCTATGGAGCCTACGCACAGGCTCCTCTTGTATCCGAATGAGTTAGTGTTGTTAGACTAAGTTGTGGCCAAACAGTGGTTGGCCTGCGCAACAAAGCCAAAACAGCTGGTCACAAGTAACCGCTTAGCGACAGCAGCGAGAAGCAGCAGACTGTAGCCATCCTACTTTCTTAGGGGGCACAGAGAACCTCTTGCTGGTGAGCTAAAGGGGGCACCAGGATTTGAACCTGGGACCTCTTGATCTGCAGTCAAATGCTCTACCACTGAGCTATACCCCCCTTGGGCGACACAGGGAACGAGAGCATTGTTATTGACATGCCAAACATCAGCAGCCTCAACAGAGATGGCCATGGCTTTTGTCTTGCTTCCGCTCATGTCGATGTCCGCAAATCTTCCTTGGAATATGGCAAATAATGCTCGGTGTTGTCCATTTTGAAATCTTTTCTACCACAGCCTCTTTGTGGGAATTGTTTGGACCAGTGCTGCCTCAAGAAAAAGACCATGTCAGAAGTGGGATTCGAACCCACGCCTCCATTCGGAGACCAGAAATCCCTACAGGGGGAAGGCACACCGCCTTGAGTCTGGCGCCTTAGACCGCTCGGCCATCCTGACTGGCTCCTTGAAAGGAAGGAGAGATGGTTGCAAACATGTCATTTAGGCAGGCGAGACAGCTGTGAAGATTTGTAGTCCTTCGTCGATGTTGACGCTCTTCGGAGTCAAAGTGCTAAACGCAAAATTATCAACTGCAGAGTGGACCCCGAGCTAAGCATGGCCACAAGTGATACGGCAAGAAGGAGCGACAGAGGGCCAGGGCCGGCGCGACGAAGGCTCCAGCGAGGATCGAACTCGCGACCCCTGGTTTACAAGACCAGTGCTCTGGCCACTGAGCTATGGAGCCTACGCACAGGCTCCTCTTGTATCCGAATGAGTTAGTGTTGTTAGACTAAGTTGTGGCCAAACAGTGGTTGGCCTGCGCAACAAAGCCAAAACAGCTGGTCACAAGTAACCGCTTAGCGACAGCAGCGAGAAGCCATCCTACTTTCTTAGGGGGCACAGAGAACCTCTTGCTGGTGAGCTAAAGGGGGCACCAGGATTTGAACCTGGGACCTCTTGATCTGCAGTCAAATGCTCTACCACTGAGCTATACCCCCCTTGGGCGACACAGGGAACGAGAGCATTGTTATTGACATGCCAAACATCAGCAGCCTCAACAGAGATGGCCATGGCTTTTGTCTTGCTTCCGCTCATGTCGATGTCCGCAAATCTTCCTTGGAATATGGCAAATAATGCTCGGTGTTGTCCATTTTGAAATCTTTTCTACCACAGCCTCTTTGTGGGAATTGTTTGGACCAGTGCTGCCTCAAGAAAAAGACCATGTCAGAAGTGGGATTCGAACCCACGCCTCCATTCGGAGACCAGAAATCCCTACAGGGGGGAAGGCACACGCCTTGAGTCTGGCGCCTTAGACCGCTCGGCCATCCTGACTGGCTCCGTGAAAGGAAGGAGAATGGTTGCAAACATGTCACTTAGGCAGGCGAGACAGCTGTGAAGATTTGTAGTCCTTCGTCGATGTTGACGCTCTTCGGAGTCAAAGTGCTAAACGCAAAATTATCAACTGCAGAGTGGACCCCGAGCTAAGCATGGCCACAAGTGATACGGCAAGAAGGAGCGACAGAGGGCCAGGGCCGGCGCGACGAAGGCTCCAGCGAGGATCGAACTCGCGACCCCTGGTTTACAAGACCAGTGCTCTGGCCACTGAGCTATGGAGCCTACGCACAGGCTCCTCTTGTATCCGAATGAGTTAGTGTTGTTAGACTAAGTTGTGGCCAAACAGTGGTTGGCCTGCGCAACAAAGCCAAAACAGCTGGTCACAAGTAACCGCTTTGCGACAGCAGCGAGAAGCAGCAGACTGTAGCCATCCTACTTTCTTAGGGGGCACAGAGAACCTCTTGCTGGTGAGCTAAAGGGGGCACCAGGATTTGAACCTGGGACCTCTTGATCTGCAGTCAAATGCTCTACCACTGAGCTATACCCCCTTGGGCGACACAGGGAACGAGAGCATTGTTATTGACATGCCAAACATCAGCAGCCTCAACAGAGATGGCCATGGCTTTTGTCTTGCTTCCGCTCATGTCGATGTCCGCAAATCTTCCTTGGAATATGGCAAATAATGCTCGGTGTTGTCCATTTTGAAATCTTTTCTACCACAGCCTCTTTGTGGGAATTGTTTGGACCAGTGCTGCCTCAAGAAAAAGACCATGTCAGAAGTGGGATTCGAACCCACGCCTCCATTCGGAGACCAGAAATCCCTACAGGGGGAAGGCACACCGCCTTGAGTCTGGCGCCTTAGACCGCTCGGCCATCCTGACTGGCTCCTTGAAAGGAAGGAGAATGGTTGCAAACATGTCATTTAGGCAGGCGAGACAGCTGTGAAGATTTGTAGTCCTTCGTCGATGTTGACGCTCTTCGGAGTCAAAGTGCCTAAACGCAAAATTATCAACTGCAGAGTGGACCCCGAGCTAAGCATGGCCACAAGTGATACGGCAAGAAGGAGCGACAGAGGGCCAGGGCCGGCGCGACGAAGGCTCCAGCGAGGATCGAACTCGCGACCCCTGGTTTACAAGACCAGTGCTCTGGCCACTGAGCTATGGAGCCTACGCACAGGCTCCTCTTGTATCCGAATGAGTTAGTGTTGTTAGACTAAGTTGTGGCCAAACAGTGGTTGGCCTGCGCAACAAAGCCAAAACAGCTGGTCACAAGTAACCGCTTTGCGACAGCAGCGAGAAGCAGCAGACTGTAGCCATCCTACTTTCTTAGGGGGCACAGAGAACCTCTTGCTGGTGAGCTAAAGGGGGCACCAGGATTTGAACCTGGGACCTCTTGATCTGCAGTCAAATGCTCTACCACTGAGCTATACCCCCTTGGGCGACACAGGGAACGAGAGCATTGTTATTGACATGCCAAACATCAGCAGCCTCAACAGAGATGGCCATGGCTTTTGTCTTGCTTCCGCTCATGTCGATGTCCGCAAATCTTCCTTGGAATATGGCAAATAATGCTCGGTGTTGTCCATTTTGAAATCTTTTCTACCACAGCCTCTTTGTGGGAATTGTTTGGACCAGTGCTGCCTCAAGAAAAAGACCATGTCAGAAGTGGGATTCGAACCCACGCCTCCATTCGGAGACCAGAAATCCCTACAGGGGGAAGGCACACCGCCTTGAGTCTGGCGCCTTAGACCGCTCGGCCATCCTGACTGGCTCCTTGAAAGGAAGGAGAATGGTTGCAAACATGTCATTTAGGCAGGCGAGACAGCTGTGAAAGATTTGTAGTCCTTCGTCGATGTTGACGCTCTTCGGAGTCAAAGTGCTAGACGCAAAATTATCAACTGCAGAGTGGACCCCGAGCTAAGCATGGCCACAAGTGATACGGCAAGAAGGAGCGACAGACGGCCAGGGCCGGCGCGACGAAGGCTCCAGCGAGGATCGAACTCGCGACCCCTGGTTTACAAGACCAGTGCTCTGGCCACTGAGCTATGGAGCCTACGCACAGGCTCCTCTTGTATCCGAATGAGTTAGTGTTGTTAGACTAAGTTGTGGCCAAACAGTGGTTGGCCTGCGCAACAAAGCCAAAACAGCTGGTCACAAGTAACCGCTTAGCGACAGCAGCGAGAAGCAGCAGACTGTAGCCATCCTACTTTCTTAGGGGGCACAGAGAACCTCTTGCTGGTGAGCTAAAGGGGGCACCAGGATTTGAACCTGGGACCTCTTGATCTGCAGTCAAATGCTCTACCACTGAGCTATACCCCCCTTGGGCGACACAGGGAACGAGAGCATTGTTATTGACATGCCAAACATCAGCAGCCTCAACAGAGATGGCCATGGCTTTTGTCTTGCTTCCGCTCATGTCGATGTCCGCAATTCTTCCTTGGAATATGGCAAATAATGCTCGGTGTTGTCCATTTTGAAATCTTTTCTACCACAGCCTCTTTGTGGGAATTGTTTGGACCAGTGCTGCCTCAAGAAAAAGACCATGTCAGAAGTGGGATTCGAACCCACGCCTCCATTCGGAGACCAGAAATCCCTACAGGGGGGAAGGCACACCGCCTTGAGTCTGGCGCCTTAGACCGCTCGGCCATCCTGACTGGCTCCTTGAAAGGAAGGAGAATGGTTGCAAACATGTCATTTAGGCAGGCGAGACAGCTGTGAAGATTTGTAGTCCTTCGTCGATGTTGACGCTCTTCGGAGTCAAAGTGCTAAACGCAAAATTATCAACTGCAGAGTGGACCCCGAGCTAAGCATGGCCACAAGTGATACGGCAAGAAGGAGCGACAGACGGCCAGGGCCGGCGCGACGAAGGCTCCAGCGAGGATCGAACTCGCGACCCCTGGTTTACAAGACCAGTGCTCTGGCCACTGAGCTATGGAGCCTACGCACAGGCTCCTCTTGTATCCGAATGAGTTAGTGTTGTTAGACTAAGTTGTGGCCAAACAGTGGTTGGCCTGCGCAACAAAGCCAAAACAGCTGGTCACAAGTAACCGCTTAGCGACAGCAGCGAGAAGCAGCAGACTGTAGCCATCCTACTTTCTTAGGGGGCACAGAGAACCTCTTGCTGGTGAGCTAAAGGGGGCACCAGGATTTGAACCTGGGACCTCTTGATCTGCAGTCAAATGCTCTACCACTGAGCTATACCCCCCTTGGGCGACACAGGGAACGAGAGCATTGTTATTGACATGCCAAACATCAGCAGCCTCAACAGAGATGGCCATGGCTTTTGTCTTGCTTCCGCTCATGTCGATGTCCGCAAATCTTCCTTGGAATATGGCAAATAATGCTCGGTGTTGTCCATTTTGAAATCTTTTCTACCACAGCCTCTTTGTGGGAATTGTTTGGACCAGTGCTGCCTCAAGAAAAAGACCATGTCAGAAGTGGGATTCGAACCCACGCCTCCATTCGGAGACCAGAAATCCCTACAGGGGGAAGGCACACCGCCTTGAGTCTGGCGCCTTAGACCGCTCGGCCATCCTGACTGGCTCCTTGAAAGGAAGGAGAATGGTTGCAAACATGTCATTTAGGCAGGCGAGACAGCTGTGAAGATTTGTAGTCCTTCGTCGATGTTGACGCTCTTCGGAGTCAAAGTGCTAAACGCAAAATTATCAACTGCAGAGTGGACCCCGAGCTAAGCATGGCCACAAGTGATACGGCAAGAAGGAGCGACAGACGGCCAGGGCCGGCGCGACGAAGGCTCCAGCGAGGATCGAACTCGCGACCCCTGGTTTACAAGACCAGTGCTCTGGCCACTGAGCTATGGAGCCTACGCACAGGCTCCTCTTGTATCCGAATGAGTTAGTGTTGTTAGACTAAGTTGTGGCCAAACAGTGGTTGGCCTGCGCAACAAAGCCAAAACAGCTGGTCACAAGTAACCGCTTAGCGACAGCAGCGAGAAGCAGCAGACTGTAGCCATCCTACTTTCTTAGGGGGCACAGAGAACCTCTTGCTGGTGAGCTAAAGGGGGCACCAGGATTTGAACCTGGGACCTCTTGATCTGCAGTCAAATGCTCTACCACTGAGCTATACCCCCCTTGGGCGACACAGGGAACGAGAGCATTGTTATTGACATGCCAAACATCAGCAGCCTCAACAGAGATGGCCATGGCTTTTGTCTTGCTTCCGCTCATGTCGATGTCCGCAAATCTTCCTTGGAATATGGCAAATAATGCTCGGTGTTGTCCATTTTGAAATCTTTTCTACCACAGCCTCTTTGTGGGAATTGTTTGGACCAGTGCTGCCTCAAGAAAAAGACCATGTCAGAAGTGGGATTCGAACCCACGCCTCCATTCGGAGACCAGAAATCCCTACAGGGGGAAGGCACACCGCCTTGAGTCTGGCGCCTTAGACCGCTCGGCCATCCTGACTGGCTCCTTGAAAGGAAGGAGAATGGTTGCAAACATGTCATTTAGGCAGGCGAGACAGCTGTGAAGATTTGTAGTCCTTCGTCGATGTTGACGCTCTTCGGAGTCAAAGTGCTAAACGCAAAATTATCAACTGCAGAGTGGACCCCGAGCTAAGCATGGCCACAAGTGATACGGCAAGAAGGAGCGACAGACGGCCAGGGCCGGCGCGACGAAGGCTCCAGCGAGGATCGAACTCGCGACCCCTGGTTTACAAGACCAGTGCTCTGGCCACTGAGCTATGGAGCCTACGCACAGGCTCCTCTTGTATCCGAATGAGTTAGTGTTGTTAGACTAAGTTGTGGCCAAACAGTGGTTGGCCTGCGCAACAAAGCCAAAACAGCTGGTCACAAGTAACCGCTTAGCGACAGCAGCGAGAAGCAGCAGACTGTAGCCATCCTACTTTCTTAGGGGGCACAGAGAACCTCTTGCTGGTGAGCTAAAGGGGGCACCAGGATTTGAACCTGGGACCTCTTGATCTGCAGTCAAATGCTCTACCACTGAGCTATACCCCCCTTGGGCGACACAGGGAACGAGAGCATTGTTATTGACATGCCAAACATCAGCAGCCTCAACAGAGATGGCCATGGCTTTTGTCTTGCTTCCGCTCATGTCGATGTCCGCAAATCTTCCTTGGAATATGGCAAATAATGCTCGGTGTTGTCCATTTTGAAATCTTTTCTACCACAGCCTCTTTGTGGGAATTGTTTGGACCAGTGCTGCCTCAAGAAAAAGACCATGTCAGAAGTGGGATTCGAACCCACGCCTCCATTCGGAGACCAGAAATCCCTACAGGGGGAAGGCACACCGCCATGAGTCTGGCGCCTTAGACCGCTCGGCCATCCTGACTGGCTCCTTGAAAGGAAGGAGAATGGTTGCAAACATGTCATTTAGGCAGGCGAGACAGCTGTGAAGATTTGTAGTCCTTCGTCGATGTTGACGCTCTTCGGAGTCAAAGTGCTAAACGCAAAATTATCAACTGCAGAGTGGACCCCGAGCTAAGCATGGCCACAAGTGATACGGCAAGAAGGAGCGACAGACGGCCAGGGCCGGCGCGACGAAGGCTCCAGCGAGGATCGAACTCGCGACCCCTGGTTTACAAGACCAGTGCTCTGGCCACTGAGCTATGGAGCCTACGCACAGGCTCCTCTTGTATCCGAATGAGTTAGTGTTGTTAGACTAAGTTGTGGCCAAACAGTGGTTGGCCTGCGCAACAAAGCCAAAACAGCTGGTCACAAGTAACCGCTTTGCGACAGCAGCGAGAAGCAGCAGACTGTAGCCATCCTACTTTCTTAGGGGGCACAGAGAACCTCTTGCTGGTGAGCTAAAGGGGGCACCAGGATTTGAACCTGGGACCTCTTGATCTGCAGTCAAATGCTCTACCACTGAGCTATACCCCCCTTGGGCGACACAGGGAACGAGAGCATTGTTATTGACATGCCAAACATCAGCAGCCTCAACAGAGATGGCCATGGCTTTTGTCTTGCTTCCGCTCATGTCGATGTCCGCAATTCTTCCTTGGAATATGGCAAATAATGCTCGGTGTTGTCCATTTTGAAATCTTTTCTACCACAGCCTCTTTGTGGGAATTGTTTGGACCAGTGCTGCCTCAAGAAAAAGACCATGTCAGAAGTGGGATTCGAACCCACGCCTCCATTCGGAGACCAGAAATCCCTACAGGGGGGAAGGCACACCGCCTTGAGTCTGGCGCCTTAGACCGCTCGGCCATCCTGACTGGCTCCTTGAAAGGAAGGAGAATGGTTGCAAACATGTCATTTAGGCAGGCGAGACAGCTGTGAAGATTTGTAGTCCTTCGTCGATGTTGACGCTCTTCGGAGTCAAAGTGCTAAACGCAAAATTATCAACTGCAGAGTGGACCCCGAGCTAAGCATGGCCACAAGTGATACGGCAAGAAGGAGCGACAGACGGCCAGGGCCGGCGCGACGAAGGCTCCAGCGAGGATCGAACTCGCGACCCCTGGTTTACAAGACCAGTGCTCTGGCCACTGAGCTATGGAGCCTACGCACAGGCTCCTCTTGTATCCGAATGAGTTAGTGTTGTTAGACTAAGTTGTGGCCAAACAGTGGTTGGCCTGCGCAACAAAGCCAAAACAGCTGGTCACAAGTAACCGCTTAGCGACAGCAGCGAGAAGCAGCAGACTGTAGCCATCCTACTTTCTTAGGGGGCACAGAGAACCTCTTGCTGGTGAGCTAAAGGGGGCACCAGGATTTGAACCTGGGACCTCTTGATCTGCAGTCAAATGCTCTACCACTGAGCTATACCCCCCTTGGGCGACACAGGGAACGAGAGCATTGTTATTGACATGCCAAACATCAGCAGCCTCAACAGAGATGGCCATGGCTTTTGTCTTGCTTCCGCTCATGTCGATGTCCGCAAATCTTCCTTGGAATATGGCAAATAATGCTCGGTGTTGTCCATTTTGAAATCTTTTCTACCACAGCCTCTTTGTGGGAATTGTTTGGACCAGTGCTGCCTCAAGAAAAAGACCATGTCAGAAGTGGGATTCGAACCCACGCCTCCATTCGGAGACCAGAAATCCCTACAGGGGGAAGGCACACCGCCTTGAGTCTGGCGCCTTAGACCGCTCGGCCATCCTGACTGGCTCCTTGAAAGGAAGGAGAATGGTTGCAAACATGTCATTTAGGCAGGCGAGACAGCTGTGAAGATTTGTAGTCCTTCGTCGATGTTGACGCTCTTCGGAGTCAAAGTGCTAAACGCAAAATTATCAACTGCAGAGTGGACCCCGAGCTAAGCATGGCCACAAGTGATACGGCAAGAAGGAGCGACAGACGGCCAGGGCCGGCGCGACGAAGGCTCCAGCGAGGATCGAACTCGCGACCCCTGGTTTACAAGACCAGTGCTCTGGCCACTGAGCTATGGAGCCTACGCACAGGCTCCTCTTGTATCCGAATGAGTTAGTGTTGTTAGACTAAGTTGTGGCCAAACAGTGGTTGGCCTGCGCAACAAAGCCAAAACAGCTGGTCACAAGTAACCGCTTAGCGACAGCAGCAGAAGCAGCAGACTGTAGCCATCCTACTTTCTTAGGGGGCACAGAGAACCTCTTGCTGGTGAGCTAAAGGGGGCACCAGGATTTGAACCTGGGACCTCTTGATCTGCAGTCAAATGCTCTACCACTGAGCTATACCCCCCTTGGGCGACACAGGGAACGAGAGCATTGTTATTGACATGCCAAACATCAGCAGCCTCAACAGAGATGGCCATGGCTTTTGTCTTGCTTCCGCTCATGTCGATGTCCGCAAATCTTCCTTGGAATATGGCAAATAATGCTCGGTGTTGTCCATTTTGAAATCTTTTCTACCACAGCCTCTTTGTGGGAATTGTTTGGACCAGTGCTGCCTCAAGAAAAAGACCATGTCAGAAGTGGGATTCGAACCCACGCCTCCATTCGGAGACCAGAAATCCCTACAGGGGGAAGGCACACCGCCTTGAGTCTGGCGCCTTAGACCGCTCGGCCATCCTGACTGGCTCCTTGAAAGGAAGGAGAATGGTTGCAAACATGTCATTTAGGCAGGCGAGACAGCTGTGAAGATTTGTAGTCCTTCGTCGATGTTGACGCTCTTCGGAGTCAAAGTGCTAAACGCAAAATTATCAACTGCAGAGTGGACCCCGAGCTAAGCATGGCCACAAGTGATACGGCAAGAAGGAGCGACAGACGGCCAGGGCCGGCGCGACGAAGGCTCCAGCGAGGATCGAACTCGCGACCCCTGGTTTACAAGACCAGTGCTCTGGCCACTGAGCTATGGAGCCTACGCACAGGCTCCTCTTGTATCCGAATGAGTTAGTGTTGTTAGACTAAGTTGTGGCCAAACAGTGGTTGGCCTGCGCAACAAAGCCAAAACAGCTGGTCACAAGTAACCGCTTAGCGACAGCAGCGAGAAGCAGCAGACTGTAGCCATCCTACTTTCTTAGGGGGCACAGAGAACCTCTTGCTGGTGAGCTAAAGGGGGCACCAGGATTTGAACCTGGGACCTCTTGATCTGCAGTCAAATGCTCTACCACTGAGCTATACCCCCCTTGGGCGACACAGGGAACGAGAGCATTGTTATTGACATGCCAAACATCAGCAGCCTCAACAGAGATGGCCATGGCTTTTGTCTTGCTTCCGCTCATGTCGATGTCCGCAAATCTTCCTTGGAATATGGCAAATAATGCTCGGTGTTGTCCATTTTGAAATCTTTTCTACCACAGCCTCTTTGTGGGAATTGTTTGGACCAGTGCTGCCTCAAGAAAAAGACCATGTCAGAAGTGGGATTCGAACCCACGCCTCCATTCGGAGACCAGAAATCCCTACAGGGGGGAAGGCACACCGCCTTGAGTCTGGCGCCTTAGACCGCTCGGCCATCCTGACTGGCTCCTTGAAAGGAAGGAGAATGGTTGCAAACATGTCATTTAGGCAGGCGAGACAGCTGTGAAGATTTGTAGTCCTTCGTCGATGTTGACGCTCTTCGGAGTCAAAGTGCTAAACGCAAAATTATCAACTGCAGAGTGGACCCCGAGCTAAGCATGGCCACAAGTGATACGGCAAGAAGGAGCGACAGACGGCCAGGGCCGGCGCGACGAAGGCTCCAGCGAGGATCGAACTCGCGACCCCTGGTTTACAAGACCAGTGCTCTGGCCACTGAGCTATGGAGCCTACGCACAGGCTCCTCTTGTATCCGAATGAGTTAGTGTTGTTAGACTAAGTTGTGGCCAAACAGTGGTTGGCCTGCGCAACAAAGCCAAAACAGCTGGTCACAAGTAACCGCTTAGCGACAGCAGCGAGAAGCAGCAGACTGTAGCCATCCTACTTTCTTAGGGGGCACAGAGAACCTCTTGCTGGTGAGCTAAAGGGGGCACCAGGATTTGAACCTGGGACCTCTTGATCTGCAGTCAAATGCTCTACCACTGAGCTATACCCCCCTTGGGCGACACAGGGAACGAGAGCATTGTTATTGACATGCCAAACATCAGCAGCCTCAACAGAGATGGCCATGGCTTTTGTCTTGCTTCCGCTCATGTCGATGTCCGCAAATCTTCCTTGGAATATGGCAAATAATGCTCGGTGTTGTCCATTTTGAAATCTTTTCTACCACAGCCTCTTTGTGGGAATTGTTTGGACCAGTGCTGCCTCAAGAAAAAGACCATGTCAGAAGTGGGATTCGAACCCACGCCTCCATTCGGAGACCAGAAATCCCTACAGGGGGAAGGCACACCGCCTTGAGTCTGGCGCCTTAGACCGCTCGGCCATCCTGACTGGCTCCTTGAAAGGAAGGAGAATGGTTGCAAACATGTCATTTAGGCAGGCGAGACAGCTGTGAAGATTTGTAGTCCTTCGTCGATGTTGACGCTCTTCGGAGTCAAAGTGCTAAACGCAAAATTATCAACTGCAGAGTGGACCCCGAGCTAAGCATGGCCACAAGTGATACGGCAAGAAGGAGCGACAGACGGCCAGGGCCGGCGCGGCGAAGGCTCCAGCGAGGATCGAACTCGCGACCCCTGGTTTACAAGACCAGTGCTCTGGCCACTGAGCTATGGAGCCTACGCACAGGCTCCTCTTGTATCCGAATGAGTTAGTGTTGTTAGACTAAGTTGTGGCCAAACAGTGGTTGGCCTGCGCAACAAAGCCAAAACAGCTGGTCACAAGTAACCGCTTAGCGACAGCAGCGAGAAGCAGCAGACTGTAGCCATCCTACTTTCTTAGGGGGCACAGAGAACCTCTTGCTGGTGAGCTAAAGGGGGCACCAGGATTTGAACCTGGGACCTCTTGATCTGCAGTCAAATGCTCTACCACTGAGCTATACCCCCCTTGGGCGACACAGGGAACGAGAGCATTGTTATTGACATGCCAAACATCAGCAGCCTCAACAGAGATGGCCATGGCTTTTGTCTTGCTTCCGCTCATGTCGATGTCCGCAAATCTTCCTTGGAATATGGCAAATAATGCTCGGTGTTGTCCATTTTGAAATCTTTTCTACCACAGCCTCTTTGTGGGAATTGTTTGGACCAGTGCTGCCTCAAGAAAAAGACCATGTCAGAAGTGGGATTCGAACCCACGCCTCCATTCGGAGACCAGAAATCCCTACAGGGGGGAAGGCACACCGCCTTGAGTCTGGCGCCTTAGACCGCTCGGCCATCCTGACTGGCTCCTTGAAAGGAAGGAGAATGGTTGCAAACATGTCATTTAGGCAGGCGAGACAGCTGTGAAAATTTGTAGTCCTTCGTCGATGTTGACGCTCTTCGGAGTCAAAGTGCTAAACGCAAAATTATCAACTGCAGAGTGGACCCCGAGCTAAGCATGGCCACAAGTGATACGGCAAGAAGGAGCGACAGACGGCCAGGGCCGGCGCGACGAAGGCTCCAGCGAGGATCGAACTCGCGACCCCTGGTTTACAAGACCAGTGCTCTGGCCACTGAGCTATGGAGCCTACGCACAGGCTCCTCTTGTATCCGAATGAGTTAGTGTTGTTAGACTAAGTTGTGGCCAAACAGTGGTTGGCCTGCGCAACAAAGCCAAAACAGCTGGTCACAAGTAACCGCTTAGCGACAGCAGCGAGAAGCAGCAGACTGTAGCCATCCTACTTTCTTAGGGGGCACAGAGAACCTCTTGCTGGTGAGCTAAAGGGGGCACCAGGATTTGAACCTGGGACCTCTTGATCTGCAGTCAAATGCTCTACCACTGAGCTATACCCCCCTTGGGCGACACAGGGAACGAGAGCATTGTTATTGACATGCCAAACATCAGCAGCCTCAACAGAGATGGCCATGGCTTTTGTCTTGCTTCCGCTCATGTCGATGTCCGCAAGTCTTCCTTGGAATATGGCAAATAATGCTCGGTGTTGTCCATTTTGAAATCTTTTCTACCACAGCCTCTTTGTGGGAATTGTTTGGACCAGTGCTGCCTCAAGAAAAAGACCATGTCAGAAGTGGGATTCGAACCCACGCCTCCATTCGGAGACCAGAAATCCCTAC
This sequence comes from Sardinella longiceps, assembly GCA_027497455.2. Classification (NCBI taxonomy): domain Eukaryota; kingdom Metazoa; phylum Chordata; class Actinopteri; order Clupeiformes; family Clupeidae; genus Sardinella; species Sardinella longiceps. The sequence continues at coordinate 207,074 of JAODXP020000191.1, read as the reverse complement.
AGGGGGAAGGCACACCGCCTTGAGTCTGGCGCCTTAGACCGCTCGGCCATCCTGACTGGCTCCTTGAAAGGAAGGAGAATGGTTGCAAACATGTCATTTAGGCAGGCGAGACAGCTGTGAAAATTTGTAGTCCTTCGTCGATGTTGACGCTCTTCGGAGTCAAAGTGCTAAACGCAAAATTATCAACTGCAGAGTGGACCCCGAGCTAAGCATGGCCACAAGTGATACGGCAAGAAGGAGCGACAGACGGCCAGGGCCGGCGCGACGAAGGCTCCAGCGAGGATCGAACTCGCGACCCCTGGTTTACAAGACCAGTGCTCTGGCCACTGAGCTATGGAGCCTACGCACAGGCTCCTCTTGTATCCGAATGAGTTAGTGTTGTTAGACTAAGTTGTGGCCAAACAGTGGTTGGCCTGCGCAACAAAGCCAAAACAGCTGGTCACAAGTAACCGCTTAGCGACAGCAGCGAGAAGCAGCAGACTGTAGCCATCCTACTTTCTTAGGGGGCACAGAGAACCTCTTGCTGGTGAGCTAAAGGGGGCACCAGGATTTGAACCTGGGACCTCTTGATCTGCAGTCAAATGCTCTACCACTGAGCTATACCCCCCTTGGGCAACACAGGGAACGAGAGCATTGTTATTGACATGCCAAACATCAGCAGCCTCAACAGAGATGGCCATGGCTTTTGTCTTGCTTCCGCTCATGTCGATGTCCGCAAATCTTCCTTGGAATATGGCAAATAATGCTCGGTGTTGTCCATTTTGAAATCTTTTCTACCACAGCCTCTTTGTGGGAATTGTTTGGACCAGTGCTGCCTCAAGAAAAAGACCATGTCAGAAGTGGGATTCGAACCCACGCCTCCATTCGGAGACCAGAAATCCCTACAGGGGGGAAGGCACACCGCCTTGAGTCTGGCGCCTTAGACCGCTCGGCCATCCTGACTGGCTCCTTGAAAGGAAGGAGAATGGTTGCAAACATGTCATTTAGGCAGGCGAGACAGCTGTGAAGATTTGTAGTCCTTCGTCGATGTTGACGCTCTTCGGAGTCAAAGTGCTAAACGCAAAATTATCAACTGCAGAGTGAACCCCTAGCTAAGCATGGCCACAAGTGATACGGCAAGAAGGAGCGACAGAGGGCCAGGGCCGGCGCGACGAAGGCTCCAGCGAGGATCGAACTCGCGACCCCTGGTTTACAAGACCAGTGCTCTGGCCACTGAGCTATGGAGCCTACGCACAGGCTCCTCTTGTATCCGAATGAGTTAGTGTTGTTAGACTAAGTTGTGGCCAAACAGTGGTTGGCCTGCGCAACAAAGCCAAAACAGCTGGTCACAAGTAACCGCTTAGCGACAGCAGCGAGAAGCAGCAGACTGTAGCCATCCTACTTTCTTAGGGGGCACAGAGAACCTCTTGCTGGTGAGCTAAAGGGGGCACCAGGATTTGAACCTGGGACCTCTTGATCTGCAGTCAAATGCTCTACCACTGAGCTATACCCCCCTTGGGCGACACAGGGAACGAGAGCATTGTTATTGACATGCCAAACATCAGCAGCCTCAACAGAGATGGCCATGGCTTTTGTCTTGCTTCCGCTCATGTCGATGTCCGCAAATCTTCCTTGGAATATGGCAAATAATGCTCGGTGTTGTCCATTTTGAAATCTTTTCTACCACAGCCTCTTTGTGGGAATTGTTTGGACCAGTGCTGCCTCAAGAAAAAGACCATGTCAGAAGTGGGATTCGAACCCACGCCTCCATTCGGAGACCAGAAATCCCTACAGGGGGAAGGCACACCGCCTTGAGTCTGGCGCCTTAGACCGCTCGGCCATCCTGACTGGCTCCTTGAAAGGAAGGAGAATGGTTGCAAACATGTCATTTAGGCAGGCGAGACAGCTGTGAAGATTTGTAGTCCTTCGTCGATGTTGACGCTCTTCGGAGTCAAAGTGCTAAACGCAAAATTATCAACTGCAGAGTGGACCCCGAGCTAAGCATGGCCACAAGTGATACGGCAAGAAGGAGCGACAGACGGCCAGGGCCGGCGCGACGAAGGCTCCAGCGAGGATCGAACTCGCGACCCCTGGTTTACAAGACCAGTGCTCTGGCCACTGAGCTATGGAGCCTACGCACAGGCTCCTCTTGTATCCGAATGAGTTAGTGTTGTTAGACTAAGTTGTGGCCAAACAGTGGTTGGCCTGCGCAACAAAGCCAAAACAGCTGGTCACAAGTAACCGCTTAGCGACAGCAGCGAGAAGCAGCAGACTGTAGCCATCCTACTTTCTTAGGGGGCACAGAGAACCTCTTGCTGGTGAGCTAAAGGGGGCACCAGGATTTGAACCTGGGACCTCTTGATCTGCAGTCAAATGCTCTACCACTGAGCTATACCCCCCTTGGGCGACACAGGGAACGAGAGCATTGTTATTGACATGCCAAACATCAGCAGCCTCAACAGAGATGGCCATGGCTTTTGTCTTGCTTCCGCTCATGTCGATGTCCGCAATTCTTCCTTGGAATATGGCAAATAATGCTCGGTGTTGTCCATTTTGAAATCTTTTCTACCACAGCCTCTTTGTGGGAATTGTTTGGACCAGTGCTGCCTCAAGAAAAAGACCATGTCAGAAGTGGGATTCGAACCCACGCCTCCATTCGGAGACCAGAAATCCCTACAGGGGGAAGGCACACCGCCTTGAGTCTGGCGCCTTAGACCGCTCGGCCATCCTGACTGGCTCCTTGAAAGGAAGGAGAATGGTTGCAAACATGTCATTTAGGCAGGCGAGACAGCTGTGAAAATTTGTAGTCCTTCGTCGATGTTGACGCTCTTCGGAGTCAAAGTGCTAAACGCAAAATTATCAACTGCAGAGTGGACCCCGAGCTAAGCATGGCCACAAGTGATACGGCAAGAAGGAGCGACAGACGGCCAGGGCCGGCGCGACGAAGGCTCCAGCGAGGATCGAACTCGCGACCCCTGGTTTACAAGACCAGTGCTCTGGCCACTGAGCTATGGAGCCTACGCACAGGCTCCTCTTGTATCCGAATGAGTTAGTGTTGTTAGACTAAGTTGTGGCCAAACAGTGGTTGGCCTGCGCAACAAAGCCAAAACAGCTGGTCACAAGTAACCGCTTAGCGACAGCAGCGAGAAGCAGCAGACTGTAGCCATCCTACTTTCTTAGGGGGCACAGAGAACCTCTTGCTGGTGAGCTAAAGGGGGCACCAGGATTTGAACCTGGGACCTCTTGATCTGCAGTCAAATGCTCTACCACTGAGCTATACCCCCCTTGGGCGACACAGGGAACGAGAGCATTGTTATTGACATGCCAAACATCAGCAGCCTCAACAGAGATGGCCATGGCTTTTGTCTTGCTTCCGCTCATGTCGATGTCCGCAACTCTTCCTTGGAATATGGCAAATAATGCTCGGTGTTGTCCATTTTGAAATCTTTTCTACCACAGCCTCTTTGTGGGAATTGTTTGGACCAGTGCTGCCTCAAGAAAAAGACCATGTCAGAAGTGGGATTCGAACCCACGCCTCCATTCGGAGACCAGAAATCCCTACAGGGGGAAGGCACACCGCCTTGAGTCTGGCGCCTTAGACCGCTCGGCCATCCTGACTGGCTCCTTGAAAGGAAGGAGAATGGTTGCAAACATGTCATTTAGGCAGGCGAGACAGCTGTGAAAATTTGTAGTCCTTCGTCGATGTTGACGCTCTTCGGAGTCAAAGTGCTAAACGCAAAATTATCAACTGCAGAGTGGACCCCGAGCTAAGCATGGCCACAAGTGATACGGCAAGAAGGAGCGACAGACGGCCAGGGCCGGCGCGACGAAGGCTCCAGCGAGGATCGAACTCGCGACCCCTGGTTTACAAGACCAGTGCTCTGGCCACTGAGCTATGGAGCCTACGCACAGGCTCCTCTTGTATCCGAATGAGTTAGTGTTGTTAGACTAAGTTGTGGCCAAACAGTGGTTGGCCTGCGCAACAAAGCCAAAACAGCTGGTCACAAGTAACCGCTTAGCGACAGCAGCGAGAAGCAGCAGACTGTAGCCATCCTACTTTCTTAGGGGGCACAGAGAACCTCTTGCTGGTGAGCTAAAGGGGGCACCAGGATTTGAACCTGGGACCTCTTGATCTGCAGTCAAATGCTCTACCACTGAGCTATACCCCCCTTGGGCGACACAGGGAACGAGAGCATTGTTATTGACATGCCAAACATCAGCAGCCTCAACAGAGATGGCCATGGCTTTTGTCTTGCTTCCGCTCATGTCGATGTCCGCAATTCTTCCTTGGAATATGGCAAATAATGCTCGGTGTTGTCCATTTTGAAATCTTTTCTACCACAGCCTCTTTGTGGGAATTGTTTGGACCAGTGCTGCCTCAAGAAAAAGACCATGTCAGAAGTGGGATTCGAACCCACGCCTCCATTCGGAGACCAGAAATCCCTACAGGGGGAAGGCACACCGCCTTGAGTCTGGCGCCTTAGACCGCTCGGCCATCCTGACTGGCTCCTTGAAAGGAAGGAGAATGGTTGCAAACATGTCATTTAGGCAGGCGAGACAGCTGTGAAGATTTGTAGTCCTTCGTCGATGTTGACGCTCTTCGGAGTCAAAGTGCTAAACGCAAAATTATCAACTGCAGAGTGGACCCCGAGCTAAGCATGGCCACAAGTGATACGGCAAGAAGGAGCGACAGACGGCCAGGGCCGGCGCGACGAAGGCTCCAGCGAGGATCGAACTCGCGACCCCTGGTTTACAAGACCAGTGCTCTGGCCACTGAGCTATGGAGCCTACGCACAGGCTCCTCTTGTATCCGAATGAGTTAGTGTTGTTAGACTAAGTTGTGGCCAAACAGTGGTTGGCCTGCGCAACAAAGCCAAAACAGCTGGTCACAAGTAACCGCTTAGCGACAGCAGCGAGAAGCAGCAGACTGTAGCCATCCTACTTTCTTAGGGGGCACAGAGAACCTCTTGCTGGTGAGCTAAAGGGGGCACCAGGATTTGAACCTGGGACCTCTTGATCTGCAGTCAAATGCTCTACCACTGAGCTATACCCCCTTGGGCGACACAGGGAACGAGAGCATTGTTATTGACATGCCAAACATCAGCAGCCTCAACAGAGATGGCCATGGCTTTTGTCTTGCTTCCGCTCATGTCGATGTCCGCAATTCTTCCTTGGAATATGGCAAATAATGCTCGGTGTTGTCCATTTTGAAATCTTTTCTACCACAGCCTCTTTGTGGGAATTGTTTGGACCAGTGCTGCCTCAAGAAAAAGACCATGTCAGAAGTGGGATTCGAACCCACGCCTCCATTCGGAGACCAGAAATCCCTACAGGGGGAAGGCACACCGCCTTGAGTCTGGCGCCTTAGACCGCTCGGCCATCCTGACTGGCTCCTTGAAAGGAAGGAGAATGGTTGCAAACATGTCATTTAGGCAGGCGAGACAGCTGTGAAGATTTGTAGTCCTTCGTCGATGTTGACGCTCTTCGGAGTCAAAGTGCTAAACGCAAAATTATCAACTGCAGAGTGGACCCCGAGCTAAGCATGGCCACAAGTGATACGGCAAGAAGGAGCGACAGACGGCCAGGGCCGGCGCGACGAAGGCTCCAGCGAGGATCGAACTCGCGACCCCTGGTTTACAAGACCAGTGCTCTGGCCACTGAGCTATGGAGCCTACGCACAGGCTCCTCTTGTATCCGAATGAGTTAGTGTTGTTAGACTAAGTTGTGGCCAAACAGTGGTTGGCCTGCGCAACAAAGCCAAAACAGCTGGTCACAAGTAACCGCTTAGCGACAGCAGCGAGAAGCAGCAGACTGTAGCCATCCTACTTTCTTAGGGGGCACAGAGAACCTCTTGCTGGTGAGCTAAAGGGGGCACCAGGATTTGAACCTGGGACCTCTTGATCTGCAGTCAAATGCTCTACCACTGAGCTATACCCCCCTTGGGCGACACAGGGAACGAGAGCATTGTTATTGACATGCCAAACATCAGCAGCCTCAACAGAGATGGCCATGGCTTTTGTCTTGCTTCCGCTCATGTCGATGTCCGCAAATCTTCCTTGGAATATGGCAAATAATGCTCGGTGTTGTCCATTTTGAAATCTTTTCTACCACAGCCTCTTTGTGGGAATTGTTTGGACCAGTGCTGCCTCAAGAAAAAGACCATGTCAGAAGTGGGATTCGAACCCACGCCTCCATTCGGAGACCAGAAATCCCTACAGGGGGAAGGCACACCGCCTTGAGTCTGGCGCCTTAGACCGCTCGGCCATCCTGACTGGCTCCTTGAAAGGAAGGAGAATGGTTGCAAACATGTCATTTAGGCAGGCGAGACAGCTGTGAAAATTTGTAGTCCTTCGTCGATGTTGACGCTCTTCGGAGTCAAAGTGCTAAACGCAAAATTATCAACTGCAGAGTGGACCCCGAGCTAAGCATGGCCACAAGTGATACGGCAAGAAGGAGCGACAGACGGCCAGGGCCGGCGCGACGAAGGCTCCAGCGAGGATCGAACTCGCGACCCCTGGTTTACAAGACCAGTGCTCTGGCCACTGAGCTATGGAGCCTACGCACAGGCTCCTCTTGTATCCGAATGAGTTAGTGTTGTTAGACTAAGTTGTGGCCAAACAGTGGTTGGCCTGCGCAACAAAGCCAAAACAGCTGGTCACAAGTAACCGCTTAGCGACAGCAGCGAGAAGCAGCAGACTGTAGCCATCCTACTTTCTTAGGGGGCACAGAGAACCTCTTGCTGGTGAGCTAAAGGGGGCACCAGGATTTGAACCTGGGACCTCTTGATCTGCAGTCAAATGCTCTACCACTGAGCTATACCCCCCTTGGGCGACACAGGGAACGAGAGCATTGTTATTGACATGCCAAACATCAGCAGCCTCAACAGAGATGGCCATGGCTTTTGTCTTGCTTCCGCTCATGTCGATGTCCGCAATTCTTCCTTGGAATATGGCAAATAATGCTCGGTGTTGTCCATTTTGAAATCTTTTCTACCACAGCCTCTTTGTGGGAATTGTTTGGACCAGTGCTGCCTCAAGAAAAAGACCATGTCAGAAGTGGGATTCGAACCCACGCCTCCATTCGGAGACCAGAAATCCCTACAGGGGGAAGGCACACCGCCTTGAGTCTGGCGCCTTAGACCGCTCGGCCATCCTGACTGGCTCCTTGAAAGGAAGGAGAATGGTTGCAAACATGTCATTTAGGCAGGCGAGACAGCTGTGAAAATTTGTAGTCCTTCGTCGATGTTGACGCTCTTCGGAGTCAAAGTGCTAAACGCAAAATTATCAACTGCAGAGTGGACCCCGAGCTAAGCATGGCCACAAGTGATACGGCAAGAAGGAGCGACAGACGGCCAGGGCCGGCGCGACGAAGGCTCCAGCGAGGATCGAACTCGCGACCCCTGGTTTACAAGACCAGTGCTCTGGCCACTGAGCTATGGAGCCTACGCACAGGCTCCTCTTGTATCCGAATGAGTTAGTGTTGTTAGACTAAGTTGTGGCCAAACAGTGGTTGGCCTGCGCAACAAAGCCAAAACAGCTGGTCACAAGTAACCGCTTAGCGACAGCAGCGAGAAGCAGCAGACTGTAGCCATCCTACTTTCTTAGGGGGCACAGAGAACCTCTTGCTGGTGAGCTAAAGGGGGCACCAGGATTTGAACCTGGGACCTCTTGATCTGCAGTCAAATGCTCTACCACTGAGCTATACCCCCTTGGGCGACACAGGGAACGAGAGCATTGTTATTGACATGCCAAACATCAGCAGCCTCAACAGAGATGGCCATGGCTTTTGTCTTGCTTCCGCTCATGTCGATGTCCGCAATTCTTCCTTGGAATATGGCAAATAATGCTCGGTGTTGTCCATTTTGAAATCTTTTCTACCACAGCCTCTTTGTGGGAATTGTTTGGACCAGTGCTGCCTCAAGAAAAAGACCATGTCAGAAGTGGGATTCGAACCCACGCCTCCATTCGGAGACCAGAAATCCCTACAGGGGGAAGGCACACCGCCTTGAGTCTGGCGCCTTAGACCGCTCGGCCATCCTGACTGGCTCCTTGAAAGGAAGGAGAATGGTTGCAAACATGTCATTTAGGCAGGCGAGACAGCTGTGAAAATTTGTAGTCCTTCGTCGATGTTGACGCTCTTCGGAGTCAAAGTGCTAAACGCAAAATTATCAACTGCAGAGTGGACCCCGAGCTAAGCATGGCCACAAGTGATACGGCAAGAAGGAGCGACAGACGGCCAGGGCCGGCGCGACGAAGGCTCCAGCGAGGATCGAACTCGCGACCCCTGGTTTACAAGACCAGTGCTCTGGCCACTGAGCTATGGAGCCTACGCACAGGCTCCTCTTGTATCCGAATGAGTTAGTGTTGTTAGACTAAGTTGTGGCCAAACAGTGGTTGGCCTGCGCAACAAAGCCAAAACAGCTGGTCACAAGTAACCGCTTAGCGACAGCAGCGAGAAGCAGCAGACTGTAGCCATCCTACTTTCTTAGGGGGCACAGAGAACCTCTTGCTGGTGAGCTAAAGGGGGCACCAGGATTTGAACCTGGGACCTCTTGATCTGCAGTCAAATGCTCTACCACTGAGCTATACCCCCCTTGGGCGACACAGGGAACGAGAGCATTGTTATTGACATGCCAAACATCAGCAGCCTCAACAGAGATGGCCATGGCTTTTGTCTTGCTTCCGCTCATGTCGATGTCCGCAATTCTTCCTTGGAATATGGCAAATAATGCTCGGTGTTGTCCATTTTGAAATCTTTTCTACCACAGCCTCTTTGTGGGAATTGTTTGGACCAGTGCTGCCTCAAGAAAAAGACCATGTCAGAAGTGGGATTCGAACCCACGCCTCCATTCGGAGACCAGAAATCCCTACAGGGGGAAGGCACACCGCCTTGAGTCTGGCGCCTTAGACCGCTCGGCCATCCTGACTGGCTCCTTGAAAGGAAGGAGAATGGTTGCAAACATGTCATTTAGGCAGGCGAGACAGCTGTGAAGATTTGTAGTCCTTCGTCGATGTTGACGCTCTTCGGAGTCAAAGTGCTAAACGCAAAATTATCAACTGCAGAGTGGACCCCGAGCTAAGCATGGCCACAAGTGATACGGCAAGAAGGAGCGACAGACGGCCAGGGCCGGCGCGACGAAGGCTCCAGCGAGGATCGAACTCGCGACCCCTGGTTTACAAGACCAGTGCTCTGGCCACTGAGCTATGGAGCCTACGCACAGGCTCCTCTTGTATCCGAATGAGTTAGTGTTGTTAGACTAAGTTGTGGCCAAACAGTGGTTGGCCTGCGCAACAAAGCCAAAACAGCTGGTCACAAGTAACCGCTTAGCGACAGCAGCGAGAAGCAGCAGACTGTAGCCATCCTACTTTCTTAGGGGGCACAGAGAACCTCTTGCTGGTGAGCTAAAGGGGGCACCAGGATTTGAACCTGGGACCTCTTGATCTGCAGTCAAATGCTCTACCACTGAGCTATACCCCCCTTGGGCGACACAGGGAACGAGAGCATTGTTATTGACATGCCAAACATCAGCAGCCTCAACAGAGATGGCCATGGCTTTTGTCTTGCTTCCGCTCATGTCGATGTCCGCAATTCTTCCTTGGAATATGGCAAATAATGCTCGGTGTTGTCCATTTTGAAATCTTTTCTACCACAGCCTCTTTGTGGGAATTGTTTGGACCAGTGCTGCCTCAAGAAAAAGACCATGTCAGAAGTGGGATTCGAACCCACGCCTCCATTCGGAGACCAGAAATCCCTACAGGGGGAAGGCACACCGCCTTGAGTCTGGCGCCTTAGACCGCTCGGCCATCCTGACTGGCTCCTTGAAAGGAAGGAGAATGGTTGCAAACATGTCATTTAGGCAGGCGAGACAGCTGTGAAGATTTGTAGTCCTTCGTCGATGTTGACGCTCTTCGGAGTCAAAGTGCTAAACGCAAAATTATCAACTGCAGAGTGGACCCCGAGCTAAGCATGGCCACAAGTGATACGGCAAGAAGGAGCGACAGAGGGCCAGGGCCGGCGCGACGAAGGCTCCAGCGAGGATCGAACTCGCGACCCCTGGTTTACAAGACCAGTGCTCTGGCCACTGAGCTATGGAGCCTACGCACAGGCTCCTCTTGTATCCGAATGAGTTAGTGTTGTTAGACTAAGTTGTGGCCAAACAGTGGTTGGCCTGCGCAACAAAGCCAAAACAGCTGGTCACAAGTAACCGCTTTGCGACAGCAGCGAAAGCAGCAGACTGTAGCCATCCTACTTTCTTAGGGGGCACAGAGAACCTCTTGCTGGTGAGCTAAAGGGGGCACCAGGATTTGAACCTGGGACCTCTTGATCTGCAGTCAAATGCTCTACCACTGAGCTATACCCCCTTGGGCGACACAGGGAACGAGAGCATTGTTATTGACATGCCAAACATCAGCAGCCTCAACAGAGATGGCCATGGCTTTTGTCTTGCTTCCGCTCATGTCGATGTCCGCAATTCTTCCTTGGAATATGGCAAATAATGCTCGGTGTTGTCCATTTTGAAATCTTTTCTACCACAGCCTCTTTGTGGGAATTGTTTGGACCAGTGCTGCCTCAAGAAAAAGACCATGTCAGAAGTGGGATTCGAACCCACGCCTCCATTCGGAGACCAGAAATCCCTACAGGGGGAAGGCACACCGCCTTGAGTCTGGCGCCTTAGACCGCTCGGCCATCCTGACTGGCTCCTTGAAAGGAAGGAGAATGGTTGCAAACATGTCATTTAGGCAGGCGAGACAGCTGTGAAAATTTGTAGTCCTTCGTCGATGTTGACGCTCTTCGGAGTCAAAGTGCTAAACGCAAAATTATCAACTGCAGAGTGGACCCCGAGCTAAGCATGGCCACAAGTGATACGGCAAGAAGGAGCGACAGAGGGCCAGGGCCGGCGCGACGAAGGCTCCAGCGAGGATCGAACTCGCGACCCCTGGTTTACAAGACCAGTGCTCTGGCCACTGAGCTATGGAGCCTACGCACAGGCTCCTCTTGTATCCGAATGAGTTAGTGTTGTTAGACTAAGTTGTGGCCAAACAGTGGTTGGCCTGCGCAACAAAGCCAAAACAGCTGGTCACAAGTAACCGCTTTGCGACAGCAGCGAGAAGCAGCAGACTGTAGCCATCCTACTTTCTTAGGGGGCACAGAGAACCTCTTGCTGGTGAGCTAAAGGGGGCACCAGGATTTGAACCTGGGACCTCTTGATCTGCAGTCAAATGCTCTACCACTGAGCTATACCCCCCTTGGGCGACACAGGGAACGAGAGCATTGTTATTGACATGCCAAACATCAGCAGCCTCAACAGAGATGGCCATGGCTTTTGTCTTGCTTCCGCTCATGTCGATGTCCGCAACTCTTCCTTGGAATATGGCAAATAATGCTCGGTGTTGTCCATTTTGAAATCTTTTCTACCACAGCCTCTTTGTGGGAATTGTTTGGACCAGTGCTGCCTCAAGAAAAAGACCATGTCAGAAGTGGGATTCGAACCCACGCCTCCATTCGGAGACCAGAAATCCCTACAGGGGGAAGGCACACCGCCTTGAGTCTGGCGCCTTAGACCGCTCGGCCATCCTGACTGGCTCCTTGAAAGGAAGGAGAATGGTTGCAAACATGTCATTTAGGCAGGCGAGACAGCTGTGAAAATTTGTAGTCCTTCGTCGATGTTGACGCTCTTCGGAGTCAAAGTGCTAAACGCAAAATTATCAACTGCAGAGTGGACCCCGAGCTAAGCATGGCCACAAGTGATACGGCAAGAAGGAGCGACAGAGGGCCAGGGCCGGCGCGACGAAGGCTCCAGCGAGGATCGAACTCGCGACCCCTGGTTTACAAGACCAGTGCTCTGGCCACTGAGCTATGGAGCCTACGCACAGGCTCCTCTTGTATCCGAATGAGTTAGTGTTGTTAGACTAAGTTGTGGCCAAACAGTGGTTGGCCTGCGCAACAAAGCCAAAACAGCTGGTCACAAGTAACCGCTTTGCGACAGCAGCGAGAAGCAGCAGACTGTAGCCATCCTACTTTCTTAGGGGGCACAGAGAACCTCTTGCTGGTGAGCTAAAGGGGGCACCAGGATTTGAACCTGGGACCTCTTGATCTGCAGTCAAATGCTCTACCACTGAGCTATACCCCCTTGGGCGACACAGGGAACGAGAGCATTGTTATTGACATGCCAAACATCAGCAGCCTCAACAGAGATGGCCATGGCTTTTGTCTTGCTTCCGCTCATGTCGATGTCCGCAAATCTTCCTTGGAATATGGCAAATAATGCTCGGTGTTGTCCATTTTGAAATCTTTTCTACCACAGCCTCTTTGTGGGAATTGTTTGGACCAGTGCTGCCTCAAGAAAAGACCATGTCAGAAGTGGGATTCGAACCCACGCCTCCATTCGGAGACCAGAAATCCCTACAGGGGGAAGGCACACCGCCTTGAGTCTGGCGCCTTAGACCGCTCGGCCATCCTGACTGGCTCCTTGAAAGGAAGGAGAATGGTTGCAAACATGTCATTTAGGCAGGCGAGACAGCTGTGAAAATTTGTAGTCCTTCGTCGATGTTGACGCTCTTCGGAGTCAAAGTGCTAAACGCAAAATTATCAACTGCAGAGTGGACCCCGAGCTAAGCATGGCCACAAGTGATACGGCAAGAAGGAGCGACAGACGGCCAGGGCCGGCGCGACGAAGGCTCCAGCGAGGATCGAACTCGCGACCCCTGGTTTACAAGACCAGTGCTCTGGCCACTGAGCTATGGAGCCTACGCACAGGCTCCTCTTGTATCCGAATGAGTTAGTGTTGTTAGACTAAGTTGTGGCCAAACAGTGGTTGGCCTGCGCAACAAAGCCAAAACAGCTGGTCACAAGTAACCGCTTAGCGACAGCAGCGAGAAGCAGCAGACTGTAGCCATCCTACTTTCTTAGGGGGCACAGAGAACCTCTTGCTGGTGAGCTAAAGGGGGCACCAGGATTTGAACCTGGGACCTCTTGATCTGCAGTCAAATGCTCTACCACTGAGCTATACCCCCCTTGGGCGACACAGGGAGCAGAGCATTGTTATTGACATGCCAAACATCAGCAGCCTCAACAGAGATGGCCATGGCTTTTGTCTTGCTTCCGCTCATGTCGATGTCCGCAAATCTTCCTTGGAATATGGCAAATAATGCTCGGTGTTGTCCATTTTGAAATCTTTTCTACCACAGCCTCTTTGTGGGAATTGTTTGGACCAGTGCTGCCTCAAGAAAAAGACCATGTCAGAAGTGGGATTCGAACCCACGCCTCCATTCGGAGACCAGAAATCCCTACAGGGGGAAGGCACACCGCCTTGAGTCTGGCGCCTTAGACCGCTCGGCCATCCTGACTGGCTCCTTGAAAGGAAGGAGAATGGTTGCAAACATGTCATTTAGGCAGGCGAGACAGCTGTGAAGATTTGTAGTCCTTCGTCGATGTTGACGCTCTTCGGAGTCAAAGTGCTAAACGCAAAATTATCAACTGCAGAGTGGACCCCGAGCTAAGCATGGCCACAAGTGATACGGCAAGAAGGAGCGACAGACAGGAGGGCCGGCGCGACGAAGGCTCCAGCGAGGATCGAACTCGCGACCCCTGGTTTACAAGACCAGTGCTCTGGCCACTGAGCTATGGAGCCTACGCACAGGCTCCTCTTGTATCCGAATGAGTTAGTGTTGTTAGACTAAGTTGTGGCCAAACAGTGGTTGGCCTGCGCAACAAAGCCAAAACAGCTGGTCACAAGTAACCGCTTAGCGACAGCAGCGAGAAGCAGCAGACTGTAGCCATCCTACTTTCTTAGGGGGCACAGAGAACCTCTTGCTGGTGAGCTAAAGGGGCACCAGGATTTGAACCTGGGACCTCTTGATCTGCAGTCAAATGCTCTACCACTGAGCTATACCCCCTTGGGCGACACAGGGAACGAGAGCATTGTTATTGACATGCCAAACATCAGCAGCCTCAACAGAGATGGCCATGGCTTTTGTCTTGCTTCCGCTCATGTCGATGTCCGCAACTCTTCCTTGGAATATGGCAAATAATGCTCGGTGTTGTCCATTTTGAAATCTTTTCTACCACAGCCTCTTTGTGGGAATTGTTTGGACCAGTGCTGCCTCCAAGAAAAAGACCATCCCATAGAAAAAATGAGTTGCTCATTTGTGGTTAAATCCTGTCTCTTGAGAAACAATTCAGCTTCTCATATGTTGATCATTCTGTGATCATTTGTTTCTGAATTACTGCTCCTAAGGGTCCCTTAGGAGCAAGAAATAAGCAAGAAATAAGACAAAAGTTGAGCAATACTCGAGAAGTGGGATACACAAAGAAGATCTCATTATTGTCTGCACCTGATCTCAATCATGTCTGTCATTTTGAAGGACAGTTGCTGAGAATGAATTGAGATGAAAATAAGACTTTTATGAGACAACTCTAAGAAATATGAGCCCTGAAAGAGATCTCTACCGTTCTCTTCAATGTCTTGATTGTTTCTCTTATTGATTGTTATCATACTGATGTCTGAGCCATATTTGAGAAATATGAGAACAAATTAAGAATGTCATTTAAAGATTTTCTAGCAGGGCTATGCTATATGAAACAAACACAGACAAAAAAAATAGTTTAAATAAATGTCATTTATTATGAATAAATCTTACAAATCACTCAAGTGATCAAGCCAAGAAAATGAACTTGCTTTTCATGTAGCCTGTAACTTTATCAACCGTATGCTGGCTGCAAGGACAGATTTGACGATGCTGGTGCATAACGCTAGCAAGGTAAACATACAACGAAAGCTCAATCTAGCTATGCCAGCCTACTGAACACATTAAAGCTGAATGATTTTGCAATCTTACCTTAATAAAACTCACTTAAGTAATCCATGTTATTTAGTAGCCTTGTGTGAAGTGAAAAGAATATCAGTGTACCAAACAAACTTTGTTTGTAGCCACTTATGCTAACAAGTCTGCTTCCGAACAGGACCACACAATTCCCTCTCTGATAGGGTCTATTCAGGGGCGTCACCAGGTTTTTGAATGTGGGGGGACAAACTGGCGGGGGGTCTGGGGGTTCTCCCCCTAGAAAATTTTGAATATATTAGATGCAATTTCCTGCATTCTGGTGTATTTTTAACAGCAAATCTTGCCAACAAAAATCAACACTTTTCACAATAATTTGCCTGCATGTTGAGCCTGCCTCTGACTCACTCTCATTGAGATTGAGATGGATTGACTATTGGTCATTTTGGTCATCAAGTTTTGGATGCCATGGTTTTATACTTGATATAAAACTCAAGCAATAAACTTGTTTTATGTCAATAATTAATTTATATTGGTATACACACCAGAAATAGGCTAGACCTGATTTGTCTGAGGAAGGACTGTTTAGTCCGAAACGTTACACAAAGTAAAATGGTAAAAATGGGAGCTCCGGTGTGCATATTACTTTGTTTTTTACAGTGATACTTTCCTTTGGTATTGCACCCAACAAAAATTTGGATGTGCGTGAGGACTACATATTTTACTAGACCTGATTTACTCACTATGTTTACTATTTCAAGCAGAGAATCAATAGGCTTAACGCTGTTTTTTCATGCAAGCGGGGCAGAGTCGCTGTCCCCGCTTCTAGTAGGCGTGTCGATTTGTGGGAACGGTGTGATTGACTGAACTAGCAAACTAACTGGCTATCGAGGTACTTAGCTTGCTATTACAACACTGATTTCTTGAAATGAAGCTCACAACTAAATGTTTACCATTCCAGCAACAACAATAACCTCATATGAAGTCCTTACAGTTATTCTGTTTTTGACAAGTTACAATCAAACAGCTCCACAGTCATCGAATTTTCCAACCGTGAGAAGTAAAAACAAGCAATCTGATTGGCCACCGCCCGCGATACCGCTCCTTCATTTGCATAATATTGATCACTGCTCAACTTTTGCCGCTGGCTCCGCTCATCTCGCTGCTCTACGTCACGTTTGACCATTACTAATTGGAATGCATTGAACACAGAGACACCGCTCCGCTTGCATGAAAAAGCAGCGTAACTTAGGCTAGATCATGAAAACTCATTCTTGACAAGGAGCTGTGTTTGAATTAGCCTAAAATCATTACGTAACATTACATTACGATAGCTTGATACATATCCTAAAACTGACTAGATCAGGGGTCTCAAACACAAATGAACTGGGGGCCACTACAGTCAACATTATCTGACTGGAGGGCCATGTCAGGGATCAATATATTCTATTTATTTATTTATGTTTATTTAACAGGGACCTGCAACATTTCCTTTACTATTATTTAGTGTGTTTTTAATCTTAAGATGTGATATTCAATATTAGGCCTATATCACATCATTGCTAGCCTGACATAGCACCGACCATAATACTGCTGTTCATCCGTTATTCATGGTCTGGACTGAGGTTCTTTAAAGGGGTGGTTCAGAATTTTCAATGTTAAACCTCATTTCCATATGTAAGCCTGAGTGATATCTGTCATTGGAGACCGTTTTCAACTCATTTCATCCAGTCCTTCTATCAGCTGAGTTCGCTTGTAATAGGCTAACGCAAGTGAGTGGACAGTGCTAGCCTGGCAATAAAAACAGTCTTACCCACTCTGCAGGGGGGGGGGGAGCATTTCGCTTCTGGTTTGAAACGATTGGACAGCTTGTCTAATCAGCTTCGCTTATTGGCCGGTAGACTCTCTACCGATGTAAACACGCCCCAGAGGACCGTGCGCAGACCATGATACGTATGAACATTCGTATAATGGGCGGGCTATGTCAGGCTACATCATTGCATGCCTAGCATACTAGAACAAATATTTTTTCACTTGTTGCTAGGGTAGGTGTGGTGGTTGCTAGGTAAATCATGCCAGTTACTATGGTGTTTGCTAAGTTTCAACTGTGGAAGGGGTTGCTAGGTGGTTGCTAGGGTATGTTAAGTGGTTGCTATGTTGTTGCTAGGCTGGAAAAAGTTTTAAAAATTTATAAGCCATAGTTTAAAAAGTATCAAGTTACAAAATAGAAAAGACAGTAACAAACTTCGTAGTAGGACCTTCGCAAAGTAGTTTGAATGGTTAAGTTGTGTGGTTCGAGCAGAATTAGGGTGTTGAAGAATATTAACAATAAAATATAAGCAGAAGAAATCAAAGAACAAAAGAGTGCAATTTTATGCACTCTAATAATAATGACATCGAAGAACAATAGAGATGTACTCTAATAACATAAATGTGACAAGACAAATACTGTCCTAGCTCCTGAGCATCCAACAACAGCAGGGTTCATGTTTGGTAGATCTGTGGGGGTAGAGAAGAACAAAATCAGTTATATAAGGATCCAATATACCCTAACATCCAAACTCTTACTAGAAGAAATGAGTTGCGATTAACGGACATTTGCGCAAACGAAGTGAGCAATTGATGTTTAAAATAAAGTCTTTTTAAGCGCTATTTGGGCATGGTCCGTGGCGATATTGGCACCGTTCAATTACAATTTAAACAAGGATTCAAACAGTATGCTTGTTAACTGTATGCAACCTGCTCATCTGGATATATGAATATCTACCCATTCATTTAGATAGGGCCTTGCACTTACTAAGTCAAAATAACTCCCCGAAGGCGTCTCCAAGATGGCTGCCGAGTGAACGGACTTGCCTTAGAAGGACTTTGCAATAATCACAGATAGTGTAAAGCTAACGCAGTGTGGGATGCTTTCTTGTTACTGGCTGAGGTTTTCTCTACCGCTCTTGCTGAAGTGATGTGCTCTATTTAAGTATTTTTTAAGTATTTAGGGCAGGGGCAAATTTCATGCATAGGCTATGTTGATCTTAAGGATGGCAGGTCTAGTAGAATGCTGATAGGATATTATAAGTGATTGCAACTAAAATGGAAATTAATTAGTGTTAATATTTTTTTGTAAAGTTGAGAACTTTTCTGGGTTAAAGGCTATTGGAAGTATGCAAACATCCAATTATTGGCTCTAAACATCAGCCCCAAAAGGTTTTCTTTCAACATCCGGTCTGGCAACGCATTGACTTAGCGTTGTGATATTTGAAGTTTTAACGGTCTGATAAAAGTGGTCTTACTATGAAGTTGTGCTCATTATATCAATCAATAAGGTTAGTACAGTTCATCACCAGATAAAAAATGATGTAATCAGTTGATGTGAATGGGAGGCAGATAGCTAACAGAAGTTCCAAGACAATCGGAGGACAATTGCGGAAGAAAAAAAGACAAAAAGGGGCGGGGCTGCATAAGGTGAATAGGGCAACAACTATTTAGACAAGTATTTTGTCATTTGGAGCAGTGCTGGTATTAGCAACATAGGCTACAGTATGGTTTCGCCAAAAGAAACTGCACCATTTTACCTCATCACTTACCAGATTGTTCATTTGGGGGAGGGAGCTCTGACGACTACTCTTTTTCAGCCTCTTCCTGGCAGAGCATGTCCAACGTGCTAATGAAGGAAAATCAAATCAAAATCAGTAAGGAAATTCACCTGCAATATACACTTTTCATCACATACCAAATTGTTCAGACAAGTATTGTGTCATTTGGAGCATGCTGCTATTAGCAATATAGGCTACAGTATGGTTTCGCCAAAAGAAACTGCACCATTTTACCTCATCACTTACCAGATTGTTCATTTGGGGGAGGGGAGCTCTGACGACTATTCTTTTTCAGCCTCTTTCTGGCAAGCATGTCCATTGTGCTAATGAAGGAAAATAAAATCA